>RJWK010071594.1:0-10665 GCA_004363435.1 Platanista minor
ATCTCCTCCCTCTTGCATCTCCCTCCCTCCAACCCTCCCCATCCCACCCATCCAGGTGATCACAAAGCACTGAGCTGATCTCCCTGTGCTATGCGGCTGCTTCCCACTAGCTATCTGTTTTACGTTTGGTAGTGTACATATGTCCATGCCACTCTCTCACTTTATCACAGCTTACCCCCCCCTCCCCATATCCTCAAGTCCATTCTCTAGTAGGTCTGTGTCTTTATTCCCGTCTTGCCCCTACGTTCTTCACGACATTTCTTTTTTTTCTTAGATTCCATATATATGTGTTAGCATACGGTATTTGTCTTTCTCTTTCTGACTTACTTCACTCTGTATGACAGACTCTAGGTCCATCCACCTCACTACAAATAACTCCATTTCGTTTCTTTTTATGGCTGAGTAATATTCCATTGTATATATGTAGCACCCCCACTTTCATCAATGGACAGATCATCCAGACAGAAAATCAATAAGGAGACACAGGCCTTTGATGACACATTAGATCAGATGGACTTAATTGATATGTATAGGATTCCATCTGCACACAGCAGAATACACATTCTTTTCAAGTGCACATGGAACGTTCTCCAGCATAGATCACATGCTGGGCCACAAAGCAAGCCTGGGTAAATTTAAGAAAACTGAAATCATATCGAGCATGTTTTCTGGCCACAATGCTATGAAGCTAGAAATCAACTAAAAGAAAAAAAACTGCACAAAACACAAACACGTGGATGCTAAATAATATGCTACTAAACAACCAAATGGATCACTGAAGAAATCAAAGAGGAAATCAAAAAATACCTAGAAACAAATGACAACAAAAACACAACAATCCAAAACCTATGGGACACAGCAAAAGCAGTTCTAAGAGGAGTTTATAGCGATACCAGTTTACCTCAGGAAACAAGAGAAGTCTCCAATAAACAACCTAACCTTATGTGTAAAGCTCCTAGAGAAGGAAGAACAAACAAAACCCAAAGTTAGTAGAAGGAAAGAAATCATACAGATCAGAGCAGAAAATAAATGAAATAGAGACTAAAAAAAAACAATAGAAAAGATCAATGAAACTGAAAGCTGGTTATTCTACTCAATATTCTGTAATAACCTGAATGGGTAAAGAATCTGAAAAAGAATTGATGTATGTATATGTATAACTGAATCACTTTGCTGTGTACCTGAAACTAACACAACATTGCAAATAAACTATACTCCAATAAAATTTTTTAAAAACCCCTAAAAACTGGTTAAACAAACATGGTTACCAAAGGCAATAGCAAGGTGGGGGGCGGATAAATTAGGAGTTTGGGATTAACAGATACACACTACTTTATATAAAATAGATAAACAACAAGGTCCTACTCTACAGCCCAGGGAACTATATTCAATGAGTTAGAATAACCTATAATGGAAAAGAATCTGAAAAAGAATACATACATATATATATATATATATAGCTGAATCACTTTGCTGTACACCTGAACCTAACACAACATTGTAAATTAACCATACTTCAACAAAAAAGGGTTAGTTTGGACTTCCCTGGTGGCACAGTGGTTAAGAATCCGCCTACCAATGCAGGGGACATGGGTTCGATCCCTGGTCCAAGAAGACCCCACATGCCTCAGAGCAACTAAGCCTGTGTGCCACAACTACTGAGCCTGTGCTCTAGAGTCCACGAGCCACAACTACTGAAGCCCGTGTGCCACAACTGAAGCCCGCACACCTAGAGCCCGTGCTCTGCAACAAGAGAAGCCTGCTCGCTGCACCTAGAGAAAGCCCGCGCACAGCAATGAAGACCCAATGGAACCATAAATAAATAAATAAATAAATAAATCTAAAAAAAGGGTTAATTTAAAAAAGAATGCGACATAGTTATTAAAAATCACTCAATAGGATTATAAAAGCTACCTGTACATTTATTTAGATGTTATTAATTTAAATATGTTTTGATAAAATGGAATAAAGTACTGATCCATGCTATATTTTGGATGAATCTCAAAAACACGATGCTCCATGAAAGAAGCCAGACACAAAAGGCTACATATTGCATGATTCCAGTTATATGAAATGTCCAGAACAGGCAAATCCATAGAGACGGAAAGCAGATTGGGGGGTTGCCTAGGGCTAGGGGGAGCAGGGAATGGCGAGTGACTGCTAACGGGCTCAGGGTTTCTGTTTGGGATGATGAAAGTGTTCTGGAATTAGACCGCAGTGATAGTTGTACAACATTGTGAAGGTACTAAATGCCACTGAATTGTACATTTTAAGATGGTTAATTTTATGTTATATGAATTTCACTTCAATAAAAACAGTTAAAATATGTTTTGGCAATTGTATAACTTCTTCGGATAAATTTTTAAATGCTCCTATTTTTATGCAAGAGCTAACACAAGCCCTCTCAGCACAATGACTTTTATACCTACTGCAAGATCATATTCCAAGGTTTAAAATCCCCTTGTTTATTAATAGCTTTAGGGACACACAAAATGGACAGATTGTCAGGCCCAAGGTGGCTGGAACACATGGCCCCGCAGGACAGTATCATGGTGGGCAGCCTGGCTACTGCATCCACACTAAGGCTTATCAAGTGGTGACAACACAGGCACCGATACTTAGGAAGGGGCAGTGCTGCTGTCGCTTACCCACATGTTCCCCTATCAGAGACCTCAGTGCCAAGTTCTAACAACGTCTTCCTGTCTCCTGGGTTTTCTCTCAGATGTGGGGACTGGCAGCACTTCTCACCGGATGGCCAGACTGTTTCCACACATGGCCACTGCAGTGGCTCCCATTCTGCACGTCCTTCAGCAATACGCCTGGGCCACCCCTCCTCCCAACAAGAGGTGGAGTCGATTTCCCCTCCTCTTGACCAGGTCTGGCCCTGCAACTTGCTTTGACTAATCAACTGTGGTAGAAGTGACACTGGGTGACTTCCAGGCCTAAGCAGAAGAGGCTTTGCAGTTTCTGTACTTGCCCTCTTGGTATCCAGTGCCATGGAAAAAAAGTTTGGGCTGTTTTGCTTGAGAGGCCCTGCAGGGAGAAAGACCCTGGAGGATGAGATGCCATGTGGAAGAGAATAATAGAACCTAGCTAACAGCCAGCACCAACTGCCAGACACGGGATTGAGGCCATCTAGAATGTTCCGGCCTCCTCAGCTATGCGCCCAGTTGAATGAAGTCACAAGAAGGACCCCAACCAATACCATGTGGAGCAAAGATCCCCCACCCCAGAGCTTAGCCAACACATCAACTCATAAGAAATAACAAATCACTGTGCTTTTAGGGTGGCTTGGTAAGCAGCACCAGATAGCAGATACACCCGAGATCCAGACCAAATCGTAGAATGTATGTAAACTCCTGAGAACAGCCTGAATCTACCTGAAGAAGAACCCACGTCAACCTGTAGAGGACGAAAGCTCAAGATTCCTAGGATCAACCCTGACCAGAAGTAGGTGACTTCCTGGGGTGGGCTACCGGCCAAAGACCAGTGAGCAAGACTTAATTACCAGAAACGTTCAGGGAACAAGTGAAATTGATGAGGGAGAGCCAGCTATCATGATCTGTCCTGGCATTTTGGGGGTATTGTCCTTTGTGTCCCATTTTCTAATAGTCGCACAATGAAACCTTTTCTTCAGGGACTTCCCTGGTGGCGCAGTGGTTAAGAATCTGCCTATCAGTGCAGGGGACACGGGTTCGATCCCTGGTCCGGGAAGATCCCACATGCCGCGGAGCAACTAAGCCCGTGCACTACAACTACTGAAGCCCACGTGCCACAACTACTGAAGTCTGTGCGCCCAGAGCCCGTGCTCTGCAACAAGAGAAGCCACTGCAACGAGAAGCCCGTGCACTGCAACAAAGAGTAGCCCTCGCTCGTCGCAACTAGAGAAAGCCGGTGCACAGCAACAAAGGCCCAACTCAGCCAAAAGTAAATAAATTAATTAAAAAAAAGAAACCTTTTCTTCTTGCTCTTTCTCTAGCTCTCCATTTAACAGGTTACACCTGTGCAGACTGTACTACACAGCCCACTGACACCAGGATCACGTTAGATTTTCCTGGTGCCACCATGCAAATGGGAAGCACTGCAATGCAGAAAATGCTCCAGAAAACCTGAAGATGATGAGTACAGAGCGAGATGCAGATCCACTGTATCACAAATGGATTCGAAAGCCCACAACTGTCTTCTTTTGACAGAGGAATTTGGGTTGACAGTACATTAACCTTGACTTTTAGTCATTCACATTTGTCTTAGCCTTCTGCCCCTGGACCTCCCCCGCCCCAACAAAGTCATGTCCTTCTCACATGCAAAATACATCCATTCCATCCCAACAGCCCTCAAAGTCTTAAGCAGTCCCAGCATTGACTCAAAAGTCTAGAGTCCAAAGTCTCATCTAAATATCATCTAAATCAGATATGGGTCAGACTTGACATCCAATCATTCCTGAGGCAAAGTCCTCTCCAGCTGTAAACCTGTAAATCAAACAAGTTCTGTGCTTCCAAAATACAACAGCGGGACAGGCAAAGAGTGAACGCTCCCATTTCAAAAGGGAGAACTCAGAAAGAAAGTCCCAAGCAAATGCAAAACATCAAACACAAAGGCTTGAGTATCAGCTTCTTTAACCCGATGCTCTGCCCACCAGACCCAGTGGAACAGGAGTCCTGCCTTCCAGACAACTGGGGCGTCCCTGTCCCCAGGGCTTTGCTGGGCACAGCCCACGCAGCAGCTCTCACGGACTGGAGTTGGGCGCCTGCAGCCCACCCGGGCTCCAGTCACATGCCCGTGGTTCGACCAGTCTTGGGCTCCAGGGCCAGTGCCAGCCCCATGGCTCCACTGGGTGTTGCCCAAGCCGAGGCTCTCTGCCTGGGTCTCACGCCTGCAGCACCAGGTGCCCTCCATCCTTCAAAACCCAGGTGGAGGGAGCCACGCCCCAAGAGCTCTGGGAGGTGCTGTTCCACAGCTTTGGGTGGGGATCTTCTGGCCTGATGAAACCCAGGCGATACCCGCCCCCCCCTTTGAAAAGGAGGAGGCAATGCTGATGACCTCTGAATAGCCTCCCTTTACTCCTTCCTGCCTCCGTCCCCTTCGGTTCCAGTTGGCAGCTTTCCTGCTGAGGTGGCCGATGAAGTCCTCAGCTCACAGCCACACTAGTCTCCTCATCAAAGGCTCGCTTGACCACACCCTTAGTGTTCTCTTCCGAACACGCTTTCTCATTTTTTGCAAGACGGACAGGCTGAGAATTTTCCAAAATTTTAAGTTCTGCTTCCCTTCTGATTAATCGTTCCATCTTTAAGTAATTTCTCTGGAGTAGCTTGTAAACCACAAAGAGTGATTTCGCACAGTGCTGGGAGCTGGAAGTTGGGGATGAGAGTGTGAGCATGGTCAGATGGGGGCCCTCTTCGGGGTCTCAGACTTCTCGTTGTATCCTCACATGGCAGAAGCACAGGGAGTCTCTCTCAGGCCTCTTTTACGAGGGCACAGTCTCATTCACAAGGGTTCTGCCCTTACGATTTTATCACTGTTCAGATGCCTCACCTCCTAATACCAGCACGTTGGCCATTTGGATTTCAATATACAAATTTGGGGAGGACACAAACATTCAGGTCATAGCAAGATCATGATACATTGATAAGTAACCTCAGGTGAAGTTGATAACAAGTCAGTGGAGACCTTGACCGAAGACAGTTGGCTCATCCCTAAGCACTGTGCGGCCACACTGGGCTTCAGAGCAAAGCAGTCATTTGCATCGGTCCATCCGCATCGGGCTTGTGGGTAAATTGAATTTCTAATCACAACCTCACCAGAAATGTCACTTATAAAGGTAAAGCGCATCTTATCGGATTCAGACACCCAGCCTTAGAGAAGAAAGCACGAGTTGACCTTGCAGAAAATGGCCTGGGGAGTCCCCTAATGATGTGGAAGGTCACAGCTTTACAGAGAAGCAAGCAGGCCACTCCCCTAGAGAAAAAGGGGAGCCCTGCAATTGGACCCGGTGGGGACGAGCCTCGGTCCTTGGCTCCCTGAATCAAGACAGTGAAAAAAAACTTTCTAGAACAATGGAAACAAAGCAGCATATCTCTTGTTGAACTGTGTATAAAAGGCAGGACAGACAAAAGGAGCACAGTAACTGATAATGTGAATACACACAATAAAAACACGGAGCCCTGAGCTACAGCAAAATACTACTGTTAAAAAATGGATTCTCCCTAGGCTTCTGTTTGAAATTTCTTCCCTAACCATGGTGGACAATTAAAGGGAGTCATATTGTATATGCACATCTTGTTGATAATTTAATTGCATATATATTGGGTAAGCTTTTGTCTGATTTCCACTGTTTGTGATAGTGAAAATTAAAAAAAAAAATTAACTGGACCACAAACTGAATTAGTGATCTTAATACAAGACTTTCCCGGTGGCACAGTGGTTAAGAATCCGACTGCCAATGCAGGGCACACGGGTTCGAGCCCTGGTCTGGAAAGATCCCACATGCCACGGAGCAACAGCCCTTGCGCCACAACTACTGAGCCTGCCTGCTGCAACTACTGAAGCCCACGCGCCTAGAGCCGGTGCTCTGCAACAAGAGAAGCCACCGCAATGAGAAGCCCCCACTCCCCGCAACTAGAGAAAGCCCACGCGCAGCGACAAGGACCCAACGCAGCCAAAAATAAAATTAAAAAAATTTTTAAATGGTCTTAATACAAAAATGACAATGAAGGGCTTCCCTGGTGGCGCAGTGGTTGAGAGTCCGCCTGCTGATGTGGGGGACGCGGGTTCGTGTCCCGGTCCGGGAAGATCCCACGTGCCGCGGAGCGGCTGGGCCCGAGAGCCACGGCCGCTGAGCCTGCGCGTCCGGAGCCTGTGCTCCGCAACGGGAGAGGCCACAGCAGTGAGAGGCCCGCGTACCGCAAAAAAAAAAAAAAAAAAAAAAAAAAAAAAAAAAAAGACAATGAAGACAGTGCTAATGTACTAATGCCACTGAATTGTACACTTAGAAACGGTTACGATGGTTAATTTTGTTATGTGTGTTTTACCACAATTTAAAACCTAATTTTTTAAAAAGGATAATGAGGAGATTTCTGGGTTCAGGTAGGAGTAGGGAGCAGCAAAAAATCCGAACTCCCCCACTTCTAAAAGCACAGAAACATAAAAACGCATGAAACTCCCTCCACCCCCAATTCACGTGTTTCGGGGAACCAGAAAGCACGGACAATTGGCAACCAGAAGAATCTGTACGAGCAGAAGCCACTAGGGTGTGGCGGGGCAGCAGGGCGGCAGGAAGGGTCCCAGGCTTCCCTAGGACGCACCGGCTGGGATGCAGCCCCTTGGGACGCAGCCCACTGCCGCGCGGGGACAGCGGTGGGCAGATCTGAGAGGGCTCAGGACCGAGGCAGTGCGGGTGGAGGGCTGGAGGAGGCTCAGAGAGCGGAAGCGGCCGCCGCGGCAGCGCGGCGAGATCTAGCCGGGCGCGCGGCACGACGAAGCCAGGAGAGGGCGCCCGAGAGCCGGCGCGCGGGCCCAGCGGAGTCCCTTCCCTCCCACGCCCGCTCAGGGTCCCCGCGCCGAGAGCTGCCGGTTAGGAAAACCCGAGTCGTTTCACTCGCAGCGAAACCTTTTGCGCGCCAGCATGGACTCAGAGGCTTGCACACACTCCACTGCTGTCAGAAATTCTGTTCGATGCTCAGTGTGTCGCGAGTTTGGCCGGAGGCAGCCCCTCAAGCTGGCTCCCGTGTCCTCTAGCCGGTCCCCTCCCAGCGGAGCCTACCCCGGCTCAACGCCCCATTGCCGCAAGTGGTGCATTGTGGGTCCCCCTCCCACGGGAGGTTCCTACGGAGCAGATGGTGCCTCAGGTGTTCAGGGGCGGCTCCCAGAAACCCCAGGCGCTTAAGAAGTGACTGGACCTGGCCCAATGCAGCTTCAAGCTCAAAGCCAAATGCATGGTTGGCCTGTTTGGAGTGGACACCAATACTTGCGAAGGGGCAACACCGCTGTCATAGACCCACACGATGCCCTATCAGAGACTTCAGTGCCAAGCGTTTAACAGCTTCTTCGTGTTTTGTTTTAGTCGCAGGGATCGATGGGGTTCCCTGTTGCCAAAGGTGACTTTTGCCATTTTAATTTTGCCCTGCAGGAACATACATTCACCATGGATGTGATGTCGCTGACAGTGTCATGGGAAATATAAATATTTTTTTTAATTGTATTTGCATCACACTTAAACTCAATCATTTCTAGATGTACAGTTCAATAGTGTTATACTTTGTGCAGCCAGGCTCCAGAAAGTTTTCATGAGGCAAAACTGAAACTCGGTCTCCATGAAACATTAACTCTACCACCTCCCTTACCCCAGCCCCTGGCCTCTATCCCCCTACTTTCTCTGTCCTTTTGTAACTGGCTTTGGAGAATATCTCTCTTTGAAGGCTCTTTCTATTCCAAAATAGATAGTTTAATTACAGTGGAAATTCTGTACAGTTTAAGACTTGGCTCTGAACTGGATTATAACTATGGATCAGACTGGAAATAAAACACATTTTTCCAAGTAAAAAGAAGAAAAATAAAATTTAAAACACAAGGAAGAAGAAACAAAGAAAGAAAAAGCAACAAAACCCCAACAGGTTTTTCTAGAGTAAAATTTCATAATATTGTAAACGAACAAAACTGTGTTTCTTCTCAGTGGTGATCATATGGCAACCACAGCAAGCAGAACTGGGGGGCGGAGGCATGACAACTTTTAATCCATTCAACTTTTGGATATTTGCACCAAACGTTTTAAGCTATCACTTGTTAATTCTGATGTTGGGGCAGGAATAAAGACTTCTGGGGATGAGCTGCAAAGATGTGGGAATTACTGATGAAGATGATACCAAAAAGTCATAGTCCGGCCGAAAATCATCTGAAGCCTTGTGGGGAGGAGAAACAGAACAGAGGCAGTCCTCGCAGGCAGCTTTGAAGCTAGGGCTTCAATGTCTTCATAGATACAGAGCCCTTCAGATTTTCTATTTCTTCTCGGGCTCATTTGGTTACTTTGTGTTTCTCTAGGAGCTTGTCCATTTCATCCAAATTTTCACATTGATTTGAATCAAGTGATCAGCACGTCCTCTTTGGAATAACTTGGGTTGAGGTGCCGGCTCCTTCTCATTCCTCACATTGGACATTTATGCTTGGATTCCTGACACTCACACCTTCCCTCCACCAGCCACACCCCCATTGCCCTGACTTCTGGGCTGCAGACAACTCCATCTCTCTAGTTGCTCAGTTCCCAAGCTATCCCCCAATCCACACCGTTGCCAGGCCTGGGGCCCCTCCCTACGCTCTTTCACCTGGATGCCCAAAGGGCCTGCCACCCCGATACCGATACCGATACCGCTGCTTCCTCCCTGGCCCCCACCACTCTCAGAACAGCAACCAGAGGGAGTTTGTTAGCATTTAAATCACACCGTGTCACTTTTCACTCAAAATCATAAAATGTTCTCCATTTCATTGACAGTGAAAGGTAATGCTGAAAACGGCCTCCGGACACACAGTCTCTGGCCCTCATCCCCTCTCTGACCTTCCCTTTCTTAGTCTCCACCGGTTCACTCTGCTTCAGCTCCCCTGGTCTCCTTACTGTTCCTCTAACATGCCAGGCACGCTCCTGCCCCAGGGCCTTTGCACTACTTGCTGGGCCCTCTCCTGGGATGCCCTCCTCAGTTCTCCGCATGGCTCCCTCCCTCCTTTGAGTCTTTGCTCACATGTCCCTTTCTCAGAGAGGCCCACCAGGCTGCCCTATGAAAATGGGCATCCATTCCCTCTCCGACCTCCACAACCCGTTCTCTTTCTCTCATTCTCCATCCTACTTATCACAGCTTATTTATTATGTCTAGTGTTCATGTTGTAGTCTCCCCGCCCCCAACTAGAATGGCAGCTGCAAGAAGGCAGGGATCTCCATCTGTTTGTTCACCTGGAGCCTAGAACACGGCCTGGCTACAACAGGTGCTTGCTGGGTCGCTGTGGAATGAATCGCTAGAACTTTTCAAGGATGACCTCATTCAAGCTTTACAGCAAGTAAATGTTATCCCCATTTTCCCGACGAGGACACACACCCCAGAGATGGTGGCTGACTTGCTCAAGGTCACAGAGGGCGGCAGGGGCAGCACTTCGGGAGGCCCGCAGCAGATGGACGGGGTGAAAGTGTGGGCCTGAGGTGAGTGTCTGCAGACTAGACTGAGGAGGACCTCTCGGCTAGTTTGGGGGATCAGCCACCTGGACAGGTGAGGAAAATCTGATGCTTGTCGGTTCTGAGGTGAGCGATTGGGGACTTGGTGGGACCACCACAGAGACGGGGAAACAGCCCACCCCTTGTCTTTGGACTTCGTATCTGTGGTGCCTGTTTACAGATCTCTGAGGAGCTTAAGCTGGGAGAACTTTCCCAGCAGAAACCAAAAGGGAAATGGAGTCATATTTGACCACATAAAAATGAAAATTCAATGTATATAAATCTTTTCCAAACACAAAGTCAAAGGCAATGGATGATCCTTGAAAATACTATGCTAAGTGACATAAGCCAGACACAAAGGACAGATACTGTATGACTCCACTTGTATAAGCTGCTTAGAGTCGTCAGATTCCTAGAGACAGAAAGTAGGATGGGGGGAATGGGCTGGGGGAGGGGTAAGGAGGGCACGGGCTGGG
>RJWK010071595.1:0-10665 GCA_004363435.1 Platanista minor
TAATCTATCTTCTGTGTATATGATAACTTTTCTTTTTTGTGTTCTATCATGGTGCAGTCCTTTGGAAGACATTTAAAGTGAGAATTAATTACCAAATTCAAAATTCATTTCCTCCTGGTATGAGCAATATCACAACTCTGTTTGCAGACAGGCAAAGCAGGGTTTTTTGTTTTGTCTTTTTTTTCAGTTTCGTCCATATGTTTCATCCTAACTTCAGAATCCTTAGGATTGGAAGATGTGCATCTTTGAATCAAGGGAACAGGGCAATGCTGTGTTAAAAGCTGGTTTTTAAAACCAAGAAAGATTTCCTTAGGCCACCCAGAGGCCATGCCGGTGGAGTCCCCAGAAACAATGCCAGACTGAATTATTGTTTAAAGTTGTGACCAAGTTCACCATTTCTGACCTGCTTTTAAGATAGAATATAATTGTCCCAGGAGAGAAAGTAACTGTCAAAAGGCAAAAAAAAAAAAAAAACAAAAACAAAAACAGTTTTCCAAAATTTTTAATTTGATTCGCTACTCTGAACCATTCACAGAGATAGGGAATGTAGGAATAAGTCAAGGAAGGGAGATGGACATCAGTCCAGGTTGGGACATGTCTGAGTCATGGTTGGATGCCCAAGAGGCAGTGGGATATGGGAGTGTTTAGATCAGCAGAATGAGCTAAACTCTACAGGAATGGATATTTGAGATCACAGGTGAACTACAGATGTAGATTAGATAGCTGTGTAAGAATAGAAAAACCTAACTGACCCTGGACCATTTATTAAAAATACTATCTTTTTTCCGTGCACATCAGTGGCATTTTTGTCATGTATCAGGTGACCACATGTGTTTGGATCTGTTTCTGGGATCTTTATTCTGTTCTGTTGATTGATTTTTCCCTTCTTGTATCAATAAAAACTCTTGATTCTTTTAATTTTGTAAGAAGTCTTAATATCTGGTGTGTAAGATCTCCAAGTTTGTTAAGATTTTCTTGGCCATCATATATATTGTAAAATCAGCATTTCAGTTTCCACAAAAGAAACTTGCGGGGCTTCTGTTTGGAATTTCATTAAACTTAGAGCTTGATTTGGGAAGAATTGAGTCTCCCTAATATTGAGTGTTCCAGTCCAAGAATATGCTTATTTAGGCTTTCTTTAATGACTCTCAATAACATTTTACAGTTTAGGGGGTCTTGAATGTTTTTATTAGAATTGTTCCAGGAATTGAAGTTTTTATCCTACTGTAAATGATGTTACTAGCTTTTTAAAAGTTTCAGTGTCGGGCTTCCCTGGTGGCACAGTGGTTGAGAGTCTGCCTGCCGATGCAGGGGACCACGGGTTCGTGCCCCGGTCCGGGAGGATCCCACATGCCGTGGAGCGGCTGGGCCTGTGAGCCATGGCTGCTGAGCCTGAGCGTCCAGAGCCTGTGATCTGCAACGGGAGAGGCCACAACAGTGAGAGGCCCGCGTACCGCAAAAAAAAAAAAAAAAAAAAGTTTTAGTGTCTAATTCTTTTTTGCCCACGTATAGAAATACAATTGATTTTTATATATTAACCTTATATCCAGCAACCTTGCAAATTTACATATTCTAATAATTTTTCTCTGCAGAATTTTAGAATTTCCATGAATATAATCATGTCATCTATAAATATTTTTATTTTTTCCTCTGTCATTCTTATATTTTTACTTCTCTTTTTCTTGTTTTATTGTGCTCACTAGGTATCCAGTGCAATGTTGAATTCCATTCAGATTTCTGTTAGATTTCTAATCTCAGATTGGAAACCTCTGTCAGATTTCTAATCTAAGGGGGGGAATGTTTAATATTGCACCATTAAGGATAATGTTTGCTATAAATGTTTTTGTAGATACCCTTTATTTTATTACGGAAATTCTCCTCTATTCTTAGTTTGCTATGGGTTTTTTAAAATTAGAAATTGATGCGGATTTTATCTTTTTTTCTGAATTTTTTGGGATGATTATAGTTGGTCCTTCATATCCATGGGTTCTGCATCTGTGGAGTCAACCAACCATGGATCAAAATATTTGAAAAGAAATTCTAGAAAGTTCCAAAGAGCAAAACTTGAATTTGCTGTGTGCTGGCAACTGTTTATTGATACACTGCATTTACATTGTGTTAGGTATTATAAGTAATCTAGAGATGATTTAAAGTATACAGGAGGATATGGGTAAGTTATCTGCAAATACTGTACATGATTTTATATAAGGGACTTGAGCATATGGGGATTTTGGTATCCAGGTATTTTTGGTATCCAGGTTTGGGTCCTGGAACCAGTCCCCCAGGGATACTGAGGGATGTCTATATATGATTTTTGTCCTTTTTAGTGTTAATGTGATATACTACCTTAAATGATTTTCAAGTGTAAAACCAACTTCACATCCCTGGAACAAACCCAACTTGTGATTTATTAACCTTTTAATATAAGGCTAGATTCTAAGATCATGTCTGAAAACTTTATTATCTGGATCACCTGTGGGTCTATTTCTATTATCTGTTTGTTCCCTTGATTTTTCCTCATTTGGTTTTATTTCCTGGCATGCCTGATAATTTTTTAAAACTAAATTCTGGGCGTTATTTATGAAATCAGCTCTAGATACTGGTATCTCCTTCCAGACTGGGTTTCATTTTCTTCTGGAAGGCAGAAAAAATACAGACAGACAGGCAGATCACCTTGTTCTTTTGTCTTAACTGAGGCTGGGTTTCCAGATATGTTAAGGCGTCTCTGTTTCTGGTTTTCCTTTTCTCCTACAGTTTAGCTCTTTAGGGGTCTCAGCTGAAGGTCTAGGTTGTTTACCAGAAGTTCCCTTCCTTGATGGCCTCTGAACTCTAGTTTTTTAACTCCCCAGTATTGAGAGACTGCCAGAAACTCTGCTTTGCTTTTTATCCTCTAAGCAGTTTCTTTCTGCTTGTTTTCTCAGCTTCCTCCTGCATGCAAACACAGTCTAATATTTGGCAAGCGTCTCAGATGGAAATATTGGAGTTCATGGACACCAGGACTTGAAGAGCCAAGGTCCTAGAGGAAGTGAACCCAGACTTCTCTGAGATCACTTTTATGAGCTCACTTCTCTACAGCCTCTTTCCTCTGGGACCTTAGCCCTTCAAGTCATAACTTCCTGAAGCTCCAATTTGCGTCCCCAGCCAGCGATATTGCTCCAAGCTCCTGGCTGCTTCTCTTTTCTGTTTGACATCCTTGTGTCATGCTAGGAACTAACAAATACCCTGAGATGAAAAAGCAGCAGCAAATACAGGGTTCACCTCAATGCATTTCTCTTCTCTCTGAGCTCTTGACTCATCAACCATTGCCTTTCCTGGTGGCTCTAAGATGGCTTCAAAAAGGTTTGTGTTTTTAGTCTTAGCAGGAGTGTTAGTTTGCTACATCGTAGCCAGAAGCATCCATCTCTGAAGTATCATATTTTTATTATTTTTATTTGGAAATCCTTATAATGAATCCCCACAAATGTTGATGTTTGAGTCATGAACCAAACAGTATAGTTCGGGAAACCAGACCTGAAC
The DNA here is from genome assembly GCA_004363435.1 of Platanista minor. Lineage (NCBI taxonomy): Eukaryota > Metazoa > Chordata > Mammalia > Artiodactyla > Platanistidae > Platanista > Platanista minor. Next base: position 3,517 of record RJWK010071595.1, read on the forward strand.
GCAGTAGTAGAGCCAGGATCTAGGCGAGTTGTTTTCTTAGAAAAGCATTTCTCATAGACTGATTCTCATAAACTGATTGCTGTATGAATTCTGTCGGATGTTTGGTGCGCTGCCTCCCAGAGTGAAGTAATGTGAGCTCTTATCTCCACCGACATGAAAGTGAGATACCTGGGACCGTTTTCTTTTATGAAGAGAAGGGCAAACTTGAGAAAGCCAGGAATAGGAGAACCCTATTGTCGTTTGGGTGGAGGAAAATCAAAGCCTTTTCATCGCTGTGCCCGGCCACACCTGTTTCTCTTTCTGTATCTGGCTTTCACAGGTCCCATCCCCAGGGACTCCTGCAATCTTACTGCTGGCTTGATAATCTCTGACGCACTCAGCGTGGGCCCTGGGCAAGCACTGAACTTTTCAGTATTTGTTCCTTGGCCCCCGAAAAGGGGATAATGTAACTGACCCACAACTGCTGTTATGTAACCCGTTAGTTTCATCTTCTTAGTCAAGAACATATTCCTTAGACTTAGAATCATCTCCATGAAGTTAAAGGGAAAAAAAAAAAAAAATTCAAGAAGCTACCAAACCTTCTTCCTCTGCCTGTCTACGTTCTGTCCTTTGCAAGGGCACAGGCGAGCTGAGGGGGTTAGAGAGGAATCAACGTTATCGCGCAGAATTGGATACACTCAGAATAATGCTAAGTTTGGGGAGAGGGGGATGTCAGGGCATGGGGAGCCGGAGGAACTATTGTTTGGAACTGTTTACCTACTTGGTAAATGTGGCAGAGACAAGAGCACAGGTCTGAGCTTCCCTGGTGGCGCAGTGGTGTTAAGAATCCACCTGCCAATGCAGGGGACATGGGCTTGAGCCCTGGTCCGGGAAGATCCCACATGCCGCGGAGCAACTAAGCCCGTGCACCACAACTACTGAGCCTGTGCTCTAGAGCCCGTGAGCCACAACTACTGAGCCCACGTGCCACAACTCCTGAAGCCTGTGCTCCTAGAGCTGGTGCTGCGCAGCAAGAGAAGCCACCGCAATGAGAAGCCCGCGCACCGCAACGAAGAGTTGCCCCCGCTCGCCACAGCTAGAGAAAGCCGGCGTGCAGCAACGAAGACCCAATGCAGCCAAAAATAAAATAAATAAATTATTTATAAAATAAATAAATTTATTTAAAAAAAGAAAGAACATAGGTCTTTGTTTCTGGAGCTATGCCTTCTGGATTATTCACTCCCGGAAACAGGGTTGCTTGGGTTGCCAGCATCTCCCCCGGGACGTCCAGCTTTGTGGGAGTTGGGCCATGGTTGTGGTCAAGATTTGTTCTGCTCTTTCTTTTAACAGTATTTTTACCGTTTTAATTCCCCATATTGGGCAAGGACGTGGATGTGGGGTTGGTGATAAGAACTAAAGCATATAAGATTTGCCCATGACATGTTTAAAAGGTGGCAGAGCCTTCATTCAATCTGTGTTCGATCGCTAGAGCGTGTTGGAGTATTTGCCCCGGTGTCTGGGAACGTTACTGTGTCTGCGCGGCCAAAGGGGACAGGTTAGGTGGCCATGAACTTGTACGAAGTAATCTTCTGCCTTCCCCCTCTCTCCCTGTCTTGGACACATAGAAGCAAACCTAATAATACTGCTGCTTTGGACTTGATCTAACCTGTGGTTCTGATTATTTAGTCTAACTCTAACTCCCTGAGGGTAAGGCCAGTCCCTAAGACAATCAAACACTTGTGAAGCCTACATGACTTTGCATGATTTTAAGGAGAGGAGCAAGATATTTTGAGAGCAGACAGCTTTGAACCTTAAGTCTAAAAAGCAGGCCGAGGTCATTCTCCTCATACTCGAGAGGGAGAGTGCTGGAGGACAGCGCCTCTGAGTGTGGTCCCCAGACCTGTGGCACCAGCATCACCCGGGAAATCTGTTAGACGTGCGAGTTTGCAAGGCCCCGCCTCAGAAACTCTTTAACAGTCTGTGTGTTACCAAGGCCTCCAGGGGATTCTGATGCAGGCTGACCTTGAGAACCTCTGCTATGATGGTTAAGAGCCAAGGTGCCTGGGTTCAAATCCAGCTGAGTGAGTGTGAGCAAGTTGCTTAACCCATATGTGCCTCAGTTTCCTGCTCTGTAAACCTGTGGTGGTGTGAATAGTATTTTGTTTGCCTCTTCAGGTGGTCGTGAGAAGCTAACATATGTAGGAGCAGTCCCGTGGCAAGTACCATGTAAGGGCAGAGCTGTGTTAATATCCTGACAGCAAAGTGATTTGTACTGGTTTATTGAAGATGAAATATCCCTTACAGAGTGTAAGTGCCTTTGATATGTGAACTTTTTATGCTCATCCTAGAGGTGCAAATTGGGTAAATTCAAGTGCCATAAAATCAATGAGAGCTTGGCTGATTATATAATAATAATGTTCATTCACCCTTGTTACTCAAATCCATGTGTGTGTGTAGCAGTTTACTCTGATTTGTAATGCTTTGTTTTCAAATATGCTATTTCTTTCTGTCTTTTTAGTTGGGTAAAAGTTTAGACGTAATCCTCTATATACAATACATTACATAAGAAACAAGTAAAAATCCTTGCCCTGCTATCTAATTTTCATTGATTTTTGACTTTCATTCTATTTGAAAATTGTACTTCTCGCCTAAAGAAGACCTCGATGCCACTGGAGTGGGGTTTAGAAGGGAACCCCTGCTGTTTGCGTAGCAAAATCAGGAGTGTCTTGTTTGAGGCAACACTTTGACAGAGTGCGTAGACTGAGAAGGTCATGTGTCATTGAAGAAAAGTAAATAGATGTGGGTCAGACCAGACCCATTTTAGTGACTTGCCATAAGTGTCTCTTAAATACCTGAGTTACTGGAAGCATTGAGCCAGTGAAGTCCCTCCTCAAAGCTGTCATTCTTCTGGAAAGTTCCTCACCCTTTCTGAGTGTGTGTCAGTGGTGTTTGCAGTCTAGACAGAGGGCATTGTGCCTGGGAAGAGGAGGAGGGTGAGACCGGGAGGCCACTGGAGTCCCAGCATTAGGCATCTCAACCTTTACTTTGTGCACGACCTTTCACCCCCTCCTACACTGACCCTGACCTGAGAAGTCACTCATGATTTCTCATCCTGTGCCAGCCCTGAACATCTGAATGTGTTTTCTGTATCCAGCTGCCATTGGCATTGATGTGCAGTGGATTTTAAACTCTGACTTTATTCTAAGCCCTTGTTTGGGTAATTACTACCTCTGCCCTGTACTTTAGAGACAATTTTTTTATTGAACTAGAGTTGATTTACTATATTTTGTTAGTTGCAGGTATACCGGCAAAGTGATTCAGTTCTGTGTGTACACACACACACACACACACACACACACACACACACACACATACTTTTTGCAGATTCTCTTCCATGATAGGTTATTACAAGATGGTGAATATAGTTCCCTGTGCTCTGCAGTAGGTCCTTGTAGTTCATCTATTTTACATACAGTTGTATGTCTCTGTCAATCCCCATTTCCCAATTTATCCCTCCCCACCCTTTCCCCTTTAGTAACCATGATTGTTCTCTGTGTCTGTGAGTCTCTCATTTGTAAATAAGTTCATTTGTATCATTTTTTTAGGATTCAACAAATAAGTGATATCATGTGATATTTGTCTGCCTATACTTTTCTTGACTCTGCTTTTGAAGCTTGAGCTCCGGTTTCAAGCTGTGGTTACCCCACTTGACACCTGTGTGGTCTTCACACCCTTACCCTCTCCGGGCTGCGTGCCCTCAGCTCTAGAAGAGACACGTAACAGGACCTGCCTTCCCCGGGCTTCCCTTGGAGCGGCGGGAGCTCTTCTCGAGGCCCCGCTTGGTGAAAGCACACGGGAAATATCTGCTGTTCCTCCAGCCATTGGGCCCAGCTGTTTCAAGCCCATGCTCTCCACCACTTCCCTTCTAAGGGACCTGAGCATCCTAGGTTGAAGTGGCTGAATTTGATTCGCCCTCAGTGCCCTGAGCCCTGGAGCTCTTCCCATCTCCAGGCTCAGCTGCGACCCCGCGTGTGTGGATCCACGGGTCTCCTAAGCTGTGAGGACCAGCATTGTCCTCGCTGGACAGTCAGCGAGGTGTGGCCCAGAAGCACCGCCAATTCCTGGGGACCCCAGTGTGACTCCGGAGCAGAGTCAGGGTAGAAACCTCGGGCGCCCGTGCCCACCGCAGCCCACTCACCCTGTGGACTTGACCTCTTGCCCATCATGGTTATGCATTCTTCCTCCTCCCTCTTTAATAAGTCATGCCTTTCTCCTCTTCTCCTTTCGGTCTGCTTCTCTCTCCCTTTTTTTTTGCGGTACGCGGGCCTACTCGCTGTCGTGGCCTCTCCCGTGGCGGAGCGCAGGCTCCGGACGCGCAGGCTCAGCGGCCATGGCTCACGGGCCCAGCCGCTCCGCGGCATGTGGGATCCTCCCGGACCGGGTCACGAACCCGCGTCCCCTGCATCGGCAGGCAGACTCTCAACCGCTGCGCCACCAGGGAAGCCCCTCTCTCCCATTTTTGGATGACGGCCTTCTGTCCCATTCCCCCACTTTCTCTGCTAACAGACTCCCCCGTTCCTTCATCATTAATTCTTTTTAAATATAAAAGCTCATTCTAGCTCTTTCTACCAGCTATGCCACGCTCATATCTTGGGCTGTATTTCTCTGCATCCCTGTTACAAGTCCTGAAAACACGTGCCGGTTGCCCCATCGAAGCTCTTAGTGACCAGTGGCCCTCGGCTTTAACCCCGCACGGATCCTCTTCACCTCAGGGGCAGCCTCACGCCCTGACATTCTCACCACGTCTTCATTCTAGAAGCCGCCCCTCGGACAAGAACATGTCTTGTGCATCCTTTGGGACCAGGGTGACTTTTCCCACATTGCCGTTCACAGTGTCTGTGTTATTTCTGGATGAAGGTCTTCTCCAACCTTCCAGAGCAGCACTGATGTCTTTTTACATCTTCACTTCAAAGCTTTGGACTCGCCACCCCCTCTTGCTGTTTTCCACGAACACCCCCTGCCTGCCTGCCCACAGCCGCCTCGGTGATGGGGGGTGTGTGTGTGTGTGTGTGTGTGTGTGTGACACATGCGGGAGGGGGGCTGCTTTACAGATGGCAGGCGGTGATGTGCCCCCTGCAGACTCTGTCCACCAGCTGAGTAAACGACGTGTAGGCACACCTACTGCTTGGAACTTGGAAAAGATGACAATAGCATTGCCTTCTAACTCTGAGCCATGTAAACAGGAAAAATTGTTTCCCCTCTGAGAAGTCTAACGTTAATTTTTAACTCAGATGTTTCACTGGCCTCCCAAACGTTTGATGGACTAGAGATACATTGTATTCATTTGTCACAGGTTGTCTTTCATAATAATCTCAAAAGGCAGGAAGTCATTGTGGAAAACCCTGAATCAATCCACTTACCTTCTTTTCACCAGATTGTTCTTGCAATTACTGGTCATGTGTCCATAAACTCACACCTGAGTCTCAGTTTCCGCAGCTGTAAAATGGGGGTAATGGTATTCTACCTAGTTTTCAGGATGGTTGAAGCAAAGGAGATGCAAGCGCTTTATGACCGATTTAAATGAACACTGTTAGGACCTCCCTGGTGGCACAGTGGTTAAGAATCCGCCTGCCAATGCAGGGGACACGGGTTCGAGCCCTGGTCCAGGAAGATCCCACGTGCTGCGAAGCACCTCAGCCCGTGTGCCACAACTACTGAAGTCTGTACACCTAGAGCCCGTGCTGTGCAACAAGAGAAGCCACCGCAATGAGAAGAAGCCTGTGCACCTTAACGAAGAGTAGCCCCTGCTCGCCGCAACTAGAGAAAGCCCACGCGTAGCAGCGAAGATCCAATGAAGCCAAAGATAAATACATAAATTTATAAAATAAATAAACGTACACTGTTAGTATTGTGATGGTCATCTTAAATTTAGTATTGAATTCTAGTAATTTTTCTGTTCTGTAAGCTCTTGCAGCAAAATATTTCCAGCACCAGGGGAGTTGACTCTTTCCATGGCTAAAACCTCCCCCCTTCCCTGTCATGGAAATTCCAGGCCGTTTCGTGCCAGTGTCTCTGGGATGTCAACTCAGACTGTGTCCCTGCGACACACCAAGGTGACCATCCTTCACGCTGCCTTGTCATGGCGTGTGGGTCCCTCACCCCGTCTTCCCACACTAGGGTTATATCATCACGGAAACTGTTAAAAAACAAATAGTAAAAGTAGTCCCTGTGGAGCCCAGTGGAAGGAACGGGCTCGGTGAGTTTGCCTTAAAGGGCCCCAGCGTGGCTCACAGCGGGGCCGGGACGGACTTGAAACTCACCGTCCACATGCGGAAGGACGCGGCTCTCACCGTAGGCCATGCGAAGGCCTTAATTAAAAGAAAAGAATTGATGATTACTCAGAAATAGGATGTGAATCCTGGCTTCTCCTTTCACAGGAACTAACGTGAGGATTGTCGGGTTCTGAGCTCTTAAAAAAATTAACAAAGTCCAACTTAGTAAATGCTCATCTTTATTGATCCTGATTTTAATATCTTCTTAACCCTTTTCCTCACTGCCCCCTCCACTGCGTCTCTTTTTGGAGCTCATTAGCTGCAAAGCATGCAACAATAGGACTGTTTATTTATTTATTTTGAATTTACCTTAATTCTAAAAAAGATGTGGCCTGAGCAGCTGTCGTGAGGCTTTTGGTGACACCGAGGGGCCCCCCCTATGTCAGCAGGCAGCTGCTGTCCGTGCGGCACCCCAGCAGATTGTGTCGCGGGTGCGTCCTGTGTGATGTCACACCAGCCGGGGCCACGGCTGGTCGCCGTCCCTGATCCGACGGTGGCATCTGTCCTCTGACACGGGGCGGGACGGAGTGGGGATGAGCTGGGGGCCCTGCGTCCTTCATGCTGCCACCTTTTCCGTCTTTCAGAGACCCTGACCTGTTTCTGTTGGACACCCGCGCTGTGTGGGCCTCGGAAGAAGGCTGGCTGGAATTTGACATCACAGCCACCAGCAACCTGTGGGTCCTGACCCCGCAGCACAACATGGGGCTGCAGCTGAGTGTGGTCACGCGGGATGGTGAGTTGGCCAAGCTCGGGCCGAGGGTCGTCGGCCTTTCCTTTCCTTTGCGGCAGGCGTGGCAGAGCCGTGGTTTCCGGGCGGGCCCCATGCTCCAGGATGGCT
>RJWK010071596.1:0-10651 GCA_004363435.1 Platanista minor
ATTTACCAATCTAGATTAAAAGAGTTCTCTTTCAGCTAATAATTAAGACTGTGTCACTCTCCTTTGGCAAATAATCTGATTTCTAAGGCCAAATCCATAAAAAAATATTAAAAATGTGTCTATGCTTATTGACCTGACTCTGCAAGTTTGATCATTACAAACCAACAACAATCATCTATATCTTGGGCAAGATCTGTATTCGGGAGGCAGAAGCCAAATATCACCATGCATCTTTCCCATGCCCCATGTGTCAGCACCTACCACAGTGTCGTATACAATTACAACACTTAGAAAAATGTTCTTTGGAGACACAACACAATTTTGTGTTGCTACATTATTTCTAAACCAATAAGTGAGGACACACTGGGGTGATTAGAAAAATAAAATGATATGGTATAAAAATTATAAAGATTTTCCCGTAGTGTTTTAACAATCCAGGTTTATTCTTTCTCTTTATCAACTGTATTAAAGAATAAGACAAATATAATTAGTGAGGATTGTTACCATTTCTTGAGTGTCTTCCATTTAACAAGCATGGGGAGAAATGATGGCTGGCATGGTGTGTGTGTACGTTTACATGTGTCCATACATGTGGGACAGGAGGTATTGTTGCACAAAGGGCTGGATAAAGGATTAGAAAGAATCCTCTTTCTGCTGTGACCCAGTAACCTCTCAGGTTTTATGGACTGAAAAATTTTGAAAATACTCATCTAATTTTTAAAATGTGGGGGTTTTTTTTTGGTGACGCATTTCTAGTGTTTTGGAAAAACAACACTTATTGGATATTAATTGTCTAATCCCTTCTATTTACTAAATGTTTAGTCTTACTGACATTGTTTTTAAAGCACAATGTTTACCAGTGGATTTTAAATTTCTAAAATGTTCTATTTTATAGTTTATTTCCTTGAAGAAAACTCATCACAAGTCATTTCATGGAAATGGACTTCTACTGTTTATGCTGCATATCACTAAGGTTTTACTTCTATCTTTTAAATTTCCTTCTGAGATTAAACATTTGACTTTTATGAGGGCACTAAAAGAACAAGAATGGGCCACTTTCATTTTGGGTCTGAAAACATCATAATCTTGCAATTCATTGGGGATAAGTGTTGCCAAAAGCTGTTTTAGCTGTTTATAGAAACCAACAGAAAGTCAGCACATTCTGAAAAGTCTCTATAAAATGTGTCAGTTTCACCCATTGTCCTATCAAAGCTCATGACCAAATTTACTCCCTAATTATAAACCTGTACTCCTCACAACATGAGGAATGGAGGATTCTGAGAAGCAAATCAATAACATAAAGGTCACTCTAAGCAAAAGTAATGAAAATGACTAACGACCCCAGATCATAAGATAAAATGGTGAGCAAAAAGAGTTGCCCACTGATACCCAAGTGTCGATCACAAGAACGTGTGGTAATTAAATTAGGAAATGTATGCCAAGCATGTAGCAATGTATCTGGCCTATAGTAAGTACCCAGCAAACCGTAGCTTTCATCGTTATGCTTACTAATAATAGCAATATTTCATGTTTTCTTGGATAGCACACTGGGCCTCGAGTCCTTAGATGGGTTAAAATACTGCTTCTCATTTTTTATTTACGAGACATGATGCAATTACTCAAAACCTTCATTCCTAAACTACACAACCAAAAGAAAATCAAGAATAAAAAAGTCTGTCTTACAGGATTGTTCTGAACATGAAATTGTTAAGTGAAAACAGGAAATGCAGGGAAGGAGGAAGTAAAGGAGAAAAGAGACGGCACCCAAAACACCCATTCCCATTAACAGTACTCGATAAATGTCCATTGTACCTAAGATAGAAGGAAAAAATAAACAGAATTTTCCATATTCAGAACATGTTTTTCTATTGGAATGAAGCAAAAAAATATAATAACTTGAGAGCTATCAGTTATTCTATGTAATAAGCCTATATTAAGAATTGACCTAAAATATTAACCTTTGAGGAATTTTCTCCCAAAAGACAAAGAAACAAACAAATGAAACAAAACAAAACAAAACAAAAAACACTGTTCTCTTGGATTGGTTCTCAGGAGGTGAGGTTTTTAAAATTTATTTTTCAAATTAATTAAATCAGTATTGCTATACTTGTTTGATCACAAATATTATATAACCTAGTCACTAGAAAGAGCTACCTTTCATTTATTTATTTAATTAAAAAAAAAATTTTTTTTTTTGATGTGGACCATTTTTAAAGTCTTTATTGAATTTGTTAACAATACTGCTTCTGTTTTATGTTTTAGATTTTGGCCATGAGGCATGTGGGATCTTAGCTCCCCAACCAGGGATCAAACCCACACCCCCTGCATTGGAAGGCAAAGTCTTAACCACTGGGCTGCCAGGAAAACCTGCTATCTTTTATTTAGTACTTACCATAAACCAACATTGTTAAGTGCTTTTACATGCATTCTCTCAATTAATTGTCATAACAATATTTTTAAGGTAGGTAATCCTATCCCCATTTTATAGATTGAAAAACAACAACAAAAGACAAAGCTAGTAAGTGGTAGTGCCAGAAGTTGAGTAAATAACTTTGGTCCAAGAGGTGGTATAGAGAGTATTATATAGGTTAAAGATACAGACTGTAGAATCAAACTGAGTTCAAATCTTGAAGTTCTGATCTTGGGCAAGTTGTTTATTCTTCTCTCTGGTTCTTAGTTATGTTGTCTATAAAATGGGGAAAATAATAGTGCCCAATTCACAGGTTTGTTTTTAGGTTTAAATCCAATTCCATGCAAAGCGCTTGGAAGAGTTCATGGCCTATAGTCAGCCCTAGATACATCTTGGCTGTTATTAGCGGTCTAGCTCTGAAATCTTTACTCCTTTTTAACTTTCTCTCCAAGGGTACAAATTGCTAGGCCATTGTATAGCCAAGTAGAGGGACTCCTAGGATTCTTTTAACATGAGCTTCAAGAATCCATACAATGTTTCCAAACATTTTTTCTCAATTGATCCTAATTCTGCCCAAGGCTGTGCAACTATTAGGGGAAAAAACTAGACCTTGGCACTGGGACTTCAGGCTCAAGATACTATGATCTTTCTCCTGATAAAAGAAAGAATTCTGGAGTTTATTTTTTGGCTCTGTGTAGTAACACAGCACTAAATAACTGGATGAAAGAGTGTAATGTTTAGTTACACATCCAGATGTCTCACCCAGTGTGAGAACAAACATATGGCTGATGAACGGGATAATGCATTTTTTTTACCCTGACATTAGGCAATGTGTCAAATATGACTGATGTGAAACAGAAGAAAGGAAAGCATACAGAAGGAGCTGCTAACAAGAAAAATACACTGTTAAATAAAAGATGGCATGGACTTTGCTATCATCACTTGTACCAGCAATTTATTTGTAACCAACATCAATAGCCCTACTGGGGAATATAATCTCGCTTAACTTGTTCTACCACGTCGACACCTCTAACTCAGAAATGTAATTTAAAATAAAGATTCATGGAGCTAATATCCTTCTTGCTTCAGACTATTAAAGCTCCTATTGTTCTCACAGCTTGGAGGTAGGTAAGAGTCCACATGCATAAATGAACACATAGTTGATAGACTGCTGGATATAAATATTACCCAGCTTTTAGTGAGATACGGATGCCTGTAGAATACCAAGTTAAAATATATACTCTGCATAAAATGCCTTATGATAAAAAAGTAGTCACGATGGGTGCTTTTTCTATAACCCTAAACATACTGTGATTTTCCTGGGGAGGTAATAATAGAGCCGATCACACTAATGGTTATCATGTTATTATAGCTAGAGCTGGTGAGCACTTACTTGCCCTGTTCCAGGTATTTTGCTAGGCATGTGTAATATCAACCTTACGAGGTAGTATTCTTAGTATCTCATTTTGTAGATAAGGAAACTGAGGCTAAGAGCTATTAAGTGACTTGACCATTTTCTCATATTTATCACGACTTTGTATTTCCAATTTCCAACTTATAAAAAGATTCAGTCAAGGGCCAAGTACACACATGGGTTGAAAAGGAGTTACACTGAAGGTGAAAGAATCTTAGAATTTTAAGCCTGCCGGGGATCTTTAAAGAGTAGTTAATCCAACCCTGACATTTAGAGATGATAAAACCAAGGCTCATGAGGTCATGATTTGTCTAAGATTATACATTTTGCCAGAATGAGAACAAGAGATTCCCACCATGAGTTTCATTTCTCTCTGCCAACACATTATTTCATAAACATCCAGTGAAATGCAAATGTCCTTTCCACAAGTGAAGAGATCCACTACAACTCATTGTTACATTATCAACGATTAGTTGGTCAGACAGACCAGGCAGGATTTGATGAAGAAATCCGATGCCTGAGAGGCTGTTAGGGAAGGCAGCAGGGACCATGTCTTAAGAATATCAGTCCTGGGTTGGAGTCTCAGCTCCAGCATTTACTGCTAGATAACACTGGCAAGTAACTTAACCTCCTTAAGCCTCAGTTTCTTCTTCTGTAAATCGAAGATAATAATATCATTAATGTCAAACAGTTGATGTGAGTATAAAACTTATAGAGTGTGTGCAGCACATGGTGTCTCTCAAGTGCTCGATTAATGCTGACCTTCATCCTTGCTCCTGGGGAGGAAGGCACGGAGGGAGTTCTGGGAAGCCAGAGGACTTCATGAAATGTCTAAGATTGAGGAGAGATTCATAGAACCAAAGAAAGGTGCCTCTGACTTCTTAACATATGGCTCAGGGTTAGCCCTGATTCTAAACTCTACTTCTGTACTCATCCATAATTGATCATTTTAACATCCAGAGGAACCAAGGAAATGGGTTTCAACTGTCATTACCAAAAAACCCTACAAAACACACACCCTTTCCACCAGCAAGCATCAGAGATTGATCTGTGCTATGCCACACAGGTACACAACATGGGGTATGCAGAATAGGGAGTTTATGGACTTCAATATAAAATGACAAACCTGATGGATCACTTTTGGTCCAGATGCGAGCCAGTCCAGGATAAATCTCCATGATAGATTCCCTTTGTCATTTTATAATTCAAACACCAGAGGCCCACAGTACAACCGATGCTAGTTGACTGAATTCCCCATAAATTGTAGTTCCTCACCCTTGGGTTACTTAACATTCAGAATCAGGCTTATCAAGGATTGTGACTTGGTCTCATCACTACAAAAAAAAAAGGGTTCCTTTTTATTTTTTTTATTTATTTTATTTTTTTATTATTTTATGTTTGCGGTACGCGGGCCTCTCACTGTTGTGGCCTCTCCCGTTGTGGAGCACAGGCTCTGGACGCTCAGGCTCAGCGGCCATGGCTCACGGGCCCAGCCGCTCCGCCGCATGTGGGATCTTCCCGGACCGGGGCACGAACCCGTGTCCCCTGCATCGGCAGACGGACTCTCAACCACTGCGCCACCAGGGAAGCCCAAGGGTCCCTTTTTAAAAGATATATATGGAAATCAATTCCCTCAATCAGCATGCACTTGAATCTTTGATTATAAAATGCTTTGATATAACTCTGCTTGGTTTCTAAATTTCTTTGGATTCTAGATTCCAAAGTTCAACGAAAACAATTAATGTGACTCGTGTAGATTTTAGCATCCTGGTGTTTAGGAAAGCTTCCATATCGTTTAATATGAAATGTTAGTCATAATTCATGGGCTGTGTTAGTTTTCTAGGGCTGTCATAACAAAGTAACACAAATTCAGTGCCTTAAACAATAGAAATTTATTGTCTTACAGGTCTACAGGCCAGATGTCCAAAAACAAGGTGATGACAGGGTTGGTTCCTTCTGAGGGTTATGAGGGAAAGATGTGTTCCACGCATCTCTCCTGGACTTGTACATGGCTATCTTATTCCTGTATGTCTTCACATTGCCTTTTCTCTGTGCATATCTGTACCCAGATTTCTTCTTCTTACAAGGACACCAGTCCTATTGGATTCAGTCCTACCCTAATGACCTTATTGTAACTTGATTCCCTCTATAAAGACCTTACCTTCAAATAAGGTCACATTATGAATGACTAGAATAGGATTTCAACATATAAATTTTGGTGGGGTGAAGGACACAATTCAACCTATAACATGGGTCTTCAGAGTAAGAGACTGAAAAGTATTTGCATTCCTTTCTTCTTACTTTATTTTTTTTCTCCTGAAGTCCATCCTGCTTTCTGGAAACAGGTCCATTCCTGAAGCACCCCCATGGTGTTTCACTACATGGTATTCATTGAAATTGTGCCTATAATAATGTGGATTTTTTTATGATTCCAGAGACCTCACTTTTTTGTACTTTTTAAAACTTGATCCTTTGATCACATCCTGTCTGACATAGATACCTCTAGACTGCTGGAGAAATTGCAGCATAGAAATTAAAACCGGGCACAACATAACTGCTGAAAAGTATGTGTGTTAAGAAAACTTACATATGTACTATGCTCTCAGAAATCTATAAAGCAATTTATTCCCGCCACTTTTCATGGCAATCTGTGCTAATTTAGATAATGATAACTAATGATTTGCCACATCAAAAGATAGAAATAAATCCATAAACATTGACCTTATTGATCAACCATTTTCAATTAAATTAAAGGCAGCATTGATCAACTCCATTGGGGTAGTGATAGAAGAAAGAACATTGTCTCCTAAGGTTGTTTGATAACAGAAATCACCCTTTGAAATGTGATGCAAAACATAGTGGACCTGAGCACAAAAAACTACAGTAATTGATAATACAGATATTTAAGCTATTCAATATACTTCCCTGGTGCAAACTTAAAAATTACAACCACTTCCTAGTGATACCATAATCCTGGCTCATTTCTATATTGTGGTAATTGTCCTACTCTAAGTGATAAATTAAGAAGATTAACTATAGAACCAACTATCAAAAATGTACCTAATTTAAGAGATTCCAGCTCTCTATTATCTATTCTTTATCCAAATTAAAATAAAATACCTATCTGTGCTTTAACTGGTAATAAAACATTAGGGAAGAAAATTCTACTTTCGTCACAGAGTTGAATAAGAATCAACTAATAGTTTCAAATCCAAAACAGCATTTTCTCATGGACGGGTGAGTCCAATATACTAGAATGATCTTGCGGCTTTGTTGACAATGATGGAAGTACTGCAATGAATCCTCTCTTGGCAGGATGCTGGCATTTGAAGGATTAATGGAACAAGGAAGCACAAAGGTTATGTAAAGCTTAAAAGGCCATGAAAGGAGAAAAATTAATTAGAAAATTATATATTAAGGTTTAATTCAAATTATATGCTCAGAAATGGACTAGGACCTGAGTGAGTCAAATTTCATCATCATTTCACTCTCAAAAGTTATTTGTGAATGGTCTTAAAGGCTCAAGAATGCCTTTGACATACTTCTAAACCTTCCTGAGGTGGATGTGATATTTTTAGCAAGTATGAATCAAGACTTGCAATCCTTTGTTCCCCAACTCTTCCTATCAGCATTTCTATGTCAATATCAAGGAGGTTTCAAGAGCTACTGAAAAGGAAAATGTTGCCTCATTCTAAAAACCATTCCAGATAATTGCTGAAAACCCAAGGAAAGTGACACTGAATAATCACTTTATCATGCAGCTTAATGAGGTCTTTTCTGAAACTCGATCAAATTAATACTTTGTTAAGACATTAAGCACTATTTCTTTTTCCTTTTTATTTAATTTTTAAAATTTCTCCAAATTAAAAAAAAAAATCCTCTCAAAAACTTTAAAAATATTTGCAAGAAGTTTTTATTTCTTTTTTAATCCCAAAGAAATTTATCCTGTATTTTCTGATCAGAGTAGAGGTAAAGGTAGTGGAAAAAATCATGGACATCACCCCCTTCCTTCCCAGAATCTATTAAAGTATTATTTTACCTCAAGATGCTTACTCCAACTGGTACAACTACTCAAAACATTGACTAAGTAATCCAGGTCTGAATGCTTTTACATTTGTCTAAGATCCTGTAGCATTTTCAGTACGTGTATTTATTGTCATGTTACTGAGACTCTGTTATACACGAGGTGCAATATTAAAATGTTGGGGGTAGGGTGATAAACAAGACAGACAGAAACACAGACCTCATGGACTGAACTTACCACTGACATTGGGGAAGACAAATGATACCCACATAAATAAGTTAAATAGGATATTTTTAGACAGGGCAGTCAAGAAACATTTTCTTTGCTGAGGTAATATGGAAGTGAAATCTGAATGATGAGAAGGAACCATCCACGCAAACATATAGGAAAAGCGCATTTCATACAGAAACAATGGCAAATTTTCTATGTTGCCTTCAAAGAACAGGAAGGTTGGGGAGAGCTTCAAGATGGCAGAAGAGTAAAACGCGGAGATCACCTTCCTCCCCACAAATACATCAGAAATACATCTACATGTGGAACAACTCCTACAGAACACCTACTGAGCGGTGGCCGAAGACAGGACCTCCCAAAAGGCAAGAAACTCCCCACGTTCCTGGGTAGGGCAAAAGAAAAAAGAAAAAACAGAGACAGAAGGATAGGGACGGGACCGGCACCAGTGGGAGGGAGCTGTGAAGCAGGAAAGGTTTCCATACACTAGGAAGCCCCTTCGCGAGCAGAGACTGCGAGTGGTGGAGGGGGAAGCTTCGGAGTCGCGGAGGAGAGCACAGCAACACGGGTGCGGAGGGAAAAGCGGAGAGATTCCCGAACGGAGGATCGGCGCCGACCGGCACTCACCAGCCCGAGAGGCTTGTCTGCTCCCACGCCGGTGCGGGCGGGGCTGGGAGCTGAGGCTCAGGCTTCGGTCGGTCGGAGCACAGGGAGAGGACTGGGGTTGGCGGCGTGAGCACAGCCTGCAGGGGGCTAGTGCACCACGGCTAGCCGGGAGGGAGTCCGGGAAAAAGTCTGGAGCTGCCGAAGAGGCAAGAGACTTTTTCTTGCCTCTTTGTTTCCTGGTGCGCGAGGAGAGGGGATTGGGAGCACTGCTTAAAGGAGCTCCAGAGACGGGCGCGAGCCACGGCTACCAGCGCGGACCCCAGAGACGGGCCTGAGGCACTAGGGCTGCTGCTGCCGACACCAGGAAGCCTGTGTGCGAGCACAGGTCACTCTCCACACCTCCCCTCCCGGAGCCTGTGCAGCCCGCCCACGCCAGGGTGCCGTGATGCAGGGACAACTTCCCCGAGAGAACGCACAGCACGCCTCAGGCTGGTGCAGCGTCCCGCCAGCCTCTGCCCCGCAGGCTCGCCCCGCATCCGTTCCCCTCCCTTCCCCCGGCCTGAGTGAGCCATAGCCCCCAAATCAGCGGCTCCTTTAACCCCGTCCTGTCTGAGCGAACAACAGACGCCCTCAGGGGACCTACACTCAGAGGCGGGGCCAAATCCAAAGCTGAGCCCCGGGAGCTGTGCCAACAAAAAAGAGAAAGGGAAATCTCTCCCAGCAGCCTCAGGAGCCGCAGATTAAATCCCCACAATCAACTTGATGTACCCTGCATCTGCGGAATACCTGGACAGACAAGGAATCATCCCAAATGGAGGAGGTGGAATTTGGGAGCAATGAGATATATATATATTTTCTCCCCTTTTTCTCTTTCAGTGAGTGTGTATGTGTATACTTCTGTGTGTGATTTTGTCTGTATAGCTTTGCTTTCACCATTTGTCCTAGGGTTCTGTCTGTCCTTTTATTATTATTACCTAAAAATTTTTTTTCTTAATAATTACTTTTTATTTTAACAACTTTGATTTTACTTCATTTGATTTGATTTGATTTGATCTTCTTTCTTTTCTTCCTCGCTGTTATGTTGAGCTGTGTGCAGGACAGGCTCTTGGTGCTCCAGCCAGGTGTCAGGGCTGTGCCACTGAGGTGGGAGAGCCAAGTTCAGGACACTGGTCCACAAGAGACCTGCCAGCTCCACGTGATATCAAACGGCAAAAACCTCCCAGAGATCTCCATCTCAACACCAAGATCCACCTCCAGTCAACAACCAGCAAGCTATAGTGCTGGACACCCTATGCCAAACAACTAGCAAGAGAGTAACACAGCCCCATCCATTAGCACAGAGGTTGCCTAAAATCATAATAAGGCCACAGACACTCCAAAGCACACCACCAGACGTGGACATGCCCAAAAGAAAGACAAGATCCAGCCTCATCCACCAGAAGACAGGCGCTAGTCCCCTCCACCAGGAAGCCTACACAACCGACTGAACCAAACTTAACCACTGGGGACAGACACCAAAAACAACGGGAACTACAAACCTGCAGCCTACGAAAAGGAGATCCCAAACACAGTAACTTAAGCAAAATGAGAAGGCAGAGAAACACACAGCAGATGAAGGAGCAAGGTAAAAACCCGCCAGACCTAACAAATGAAGAGGAAATAGGCCGTCTACCTGAAAAAGAATTCAGAATAATGATAGTAAAGATGATCCGAAATCTTGGAAATAGAATGGAGAAAACACAAGAAACATTTAACAAGGACCTAGAAGAACTAAAGAGCAAACAAACAGTGATGAACAGCACAATAAATGAAATAAAAATTCTCTAGAAGGGATCAGTAGCAGAATAACTGAGGAATAAGGAAGGATAAGTGACCTGGAAGATAAAATAGTGGAAATAACTACTGCAGAGCAGAATAAAGAAAAAAGAATGAAAAGAACTGAGGACAGTCTCAGAGACCTCTGGGACAA
>RJWK010071597.1:0-10650 GCA_004363435.1 Platanista minor
CCCCAGCTGGCAGATGAGCAGATAGTGGCACTGCGTTGGGGTGAAGGGACAGTTTCAGTATAAGTGACCCCAGCTGGCTGATGAGCAGGTATTGGCACTGCGTTGGGGTGAAGGTACACTTTCAGTGTAAGTGACCCCAGCTGGCAGATGAGCAGATAGTGGCACTGCGTTGGGGTGAAGGGACAGTTTCAGTGTAAGTGACCCCAGCTGGCAGATGAGCAGATAGTGGCACTCCCTTTGGGTGAAGGGACAGTTTCAGTGTAAGTCACCTCAGCTGGCTGATGTGCAGATATTTGCCCTGTGTTTGGGTGAAGGGACAGTTTCTCATGAACGTGCACTTGGCCATCGTCATCTGTCGCCTCTTCCTTTCCCCACCTGCCCCGTTTCGGATGCCTGGGCCTTTCCTGCAGCCACCCTGGGAGCCAGAGCCCCGTTCTGTTCGGACCAGCTCTACCTCCAGGGCTATGTCCACCAAGGAAGTGAGTCAGAGTTTACTGAAAACCTTAGGCAAACATTTATTTTGAAACTTCAGAAGAGTTTTGGTTTGATCCAGGTTCAAGAGGGCATGGTTGGGAAATCAGAACGGACTTAAGTCTCCCTATCTGTATTTTTCTTCATGGGAAACACTTTACTAACCCACAGACTGTGACAAGGAAGGGAGCAGATGTGTAAGAGAAAGGTAACAAGGCCTTTGTCCCCTCACCTGCCTTCCCCGTCACACCTCGCAGGAACCCCAGCAGTCTAGGGATGCCGCGAGAGGGCAGGGGTTCCCGGCGGCTTAGTCCCATCCTCCCGAGGGGTTGAGGTGGCAGCGGCTGGGGCCCTGTGGCTGGTCTGAGACTGGAGGGGTGAGTCATCCAGCAGGGGACCAGGAAACGCCGCGGAGGACTAGTGTTTCTTAAAGCAGTGCCAGTTCTTCAAATAAAAATGATGAAACCTCTCTCCCCCTCTTCACATATTAGCCGCAACTTGGATTTATATGGAGACTTTTCTGTGAAGAAAGTGCAAATGTCTGTGTGGCTCTAGGGCATGTGAAGATATATTGTGTCACCTGCACATCAAAGGTGGAAATACGAGGACAGAGGAAGGGTACGCGGCTGGTGGCATCACTGAGGCCCGGACGCCCAGTCTTCTGCTGGAAGTTGGGACAGAGGTGCGTGTAAGTGGGCATCAAGTGCATATTCCTTTGGGTGTTTTGAATTTGGTGAAGAGAGTCCTGTCTCAAAATCAGCGGAAAAAATAGAAGATAATTAGATATCTGGCGTTCAAAAATTAGAGTGTTTGGATACCTTTTCCCCGGCAGTGGAGGATGTTATTAACGCTATGTCTATCCCTGAGGACTAGGTGTTTCCCGGACTGGGATTCTAGTGGTGCGTGAGGGCTTCGATTGAAACCAGCTGCTCACACACTAAAAGGGGAAGGAGAGAGACGTGGAAATCAGGAGATCCAGGTGTCGTGTGAGCTCCATGGTGGACCGACCCTGTGCCTGCAACAAACTGCTTTATCTCTAAGCTTCTGTCTCTCTCAAGTCAGGGCCCAGGTTTCAAAGTGTGTCCCGTGAAACCATTTGTGGAGAAAATGGGCAGAAAACAAAAACAAATGGATTCTAGGTGTTAACGTTGCCTCTACCGCTGTCGAGGTAAGACAGCGACAAAACCAAGTGGAAACCGCCGCTGCCCCCCATGCTTTCCTGCTTAAGCATTCCATGGCTCTTCATTCTGAGCTCAACCAGGAGCCTCCCCCGGTGCTGAGGGTTTCATAGCCCTCAACAGGGGCCGGAGGGACAGGAAGCTGGGGATGCTTGGCCCTGAATGGTGCCCTCCTCCAGCCCTTGCTGGCAGCCTGAGTCGCTGCTGCTCTCTGGAGGCTGCAGCGCTGAGGGGCTGAGGTCAAAGGTGACGTGGGAGGTGAGTGAGGGGCAGGACTAGCAGCTGACCGCTTCCCTGTCCCTGTGGTTCTCGGCCCCGCCTTGTAGGCCATAGCTCCACCAGCCGCCTCCCCGGCCCACTTCTGGGAAAGCCTTGCTTGCCCACTGCACCCTCCCTTCTCACCACACGTTTGCCAGGTGGACTCACAGGTCTGTTCCAGGAATCCCGTTAGATGCCACAGGATTTTCTTTTCTCATCTGGAAAGACAGGAGGGGACACGGTGCTGGAAGCTGTGCTGACTGGAAGAGGGGGTTGAGGAGAAATAATAGGAGAGCGATGAGGGACTCACTTTGTTTTGTTTTTCACTCTTGAAACAAAAGAGAGAGGAAATGAACGTCGCCTGGAAAGCAAGTGAAAAAGACCAGGCTTCTTTAAAAACATCCAAATGGCCCTGGTGGGAGACGAAATCATGACTGGTTTGCCAAGACTCCTGTTGGCAAAAAAACCCATAATCTTGGCTGAGAGTATAGAGAGAAACGTAACTCCCGTGACGCAGAGCCCTGAAGACTTGCTGTCAGCGACCGTGTGGCTCTGTGTCATGCCAGAGCCACTCGGCTTCAGAGAGTCTCGGTTTTGTTTTTGGTGGCTCTCGTGAAAACAGGACTGCTTTCTCCTTCACTCACGCGCTCAGCAAGCATTCGAGGGCTTATTACTAGGTGCCAGGGGACCGTGATTAACTTGAGCACTTACCAGGTACCTAAGTCAGGGGCTGAGCACGCAAAGGCGGACACACCTTCCTGGCCACCAGGACTCAGAGTTTAGTGAGGGAGATGCAGGTCCCGGCCCCGGCTGCACTGAGGGTGTCGGAAAGCAAGCCCGAGCTGTGAATTTGGTAGGGTCAGGGAGAGGAGGTGTTAGCTATTTGCAGTGGATACTCAGAGGCCAGAGGAGCCTAGAGCATTCTGGGCACTGTGGTTGATCAGGGACGAGCTGGAGCCTAGTGCATTCTGGGTACTGTGGGTGATCAGGGACCAGCTGGAGTCTAGTGCATCCTGGCAAATGTGAATGGTTAGGGGCCGGGTGGAGTCTAGTGCATCCTGGGTAATGTGAATGGTTAGGGACCAGCTGGAGCCTAGAGCATCCAGGATAATGTGGGTTATTAGGGGCTGGGTGTAGCCCAGAGGCTGAGTCATGAATGTTGAAGCCTAGGAAGGCTGTCCTCCGTGACCTTGGGACAGTGCCAGGCTACTGCAGGGTCTCAAGCAGAAAGGTGCCGTTTTAGAGGCGCGTTTTGGGGGGATTGCTCAGGTTGGGGCAGTGGAGAGCAGACCAAGGAAGCAGGCCAAGCTGAAAGCTGTGGGCGGTTGCAGCATCTGGGTGAGGAAGGAGAGCCTGGATGAAGGCTGTGGCCACGGGGAAGGAGAGACTTTGGGGAGGTGGCACACCCGAGCTTGGTGGTTGGAGGAGGGAGTGGAGGACCTGGTGACCAGCTTGGGCACCTGGATAGGTTTTCCTCCAAATGGTGGGGTGAGGAATGGAGCCCAGGCTTTCAGCTTCCTAATCCTATAGATTTTGAAGCCACTGGCCCCTCCCCTCCTCTGGCAGGTTTGCTGGGGGAAGATGACAGCTTCAGTTTCAGATATGATGAGTTGGTGGTGCCTTAGGGGCATCTGGGGTGATTGATTTAGCAGGTGATTGGCTGTTCAGAAGTTCAGGAGCAAGGTCCGCATGTCCTCAGCATCAAGGTAGCAGTTACAGGCCCCGGCATAGCTGAGTTTGCCCAGAGCCTGTGTAACGTGAGAAATAAATGGGTGGAGGAAGAGGAACCAGTGAGGGAGGTGAGAAGGAGTAGCCTGAGTGGTCAGTGGGAAGTCAAAATAGCCTGATAACCAGGGCGCTAAGGAGGGGCCAATGACAGTGTCCAGTGATGCAAGACGAGGATTGAGAAACAGCCCTGGGATGGACCAGTGGTCGCCCAGTAGGTCAGAGGTAACTGGGGCAAAAGCAACTTCCATTTAGTGATGAATGTAATCTAAATCATTTCAAGCATAGGTTTTAATTTCTGTCTTCCCCAGAGGGATACATCTTGTCCTCATGTCAAGTATTTTAGAAAGAAAGTAACTTTTTTTGGGCAAAATGTATGTAGCATAAAATTTACCATCGCAACCATTCTTAAGCCTACAAGTCAGGGGCTTAAGCTGTGCAAGAAAATAACAAATAAGTGTTGATTATAATTGGGTAGAAAAAAATTGAGTTTAGAAGGCAAGTCAGTAATGAGTCTTTTCTTGAAGTCACCTGAAACAGTGCATTCTCTTGGCTCAATAGCTGGGAATTCAGAACTGCAGTTGAACTAGAGATGCAGTTTTGTCTTCCGAGGGATGTCACGTTGCTCACGCCGAAAGCAGGGTCTGCACACTCGCTGTGTGCCCATCCTCCTCGTCCACAGGCACGCATGTGTGTGTCACACATCAGCAGCTGCGAAGATGCTGGGGAGGGTTTGGTGTTGGATGTGAGCCAAGCCCCACCGCTCACCCGGCGTGATCTTGGGCGAGGTGCTTAAAGACTCTAAATCCGAAAAAAAAAAAAAAGACTCTAAATCTGTTTCTCACCATGAAGGGTGGTGCAGAGAGTCGAGAGGATGAACGTAATCGCCGTCAGTAGACCACGAACATCCAGAGAAGTGTGCGCGTGCTTCTGTGCGTGTGACGGCCACCGCTCTGCTGAAAGCAGGAATCCTGTGCTGGGATCATCAAGCCTTTCCTCTTCCAAAGGGCCTCGTCAGAGGGCTTCCCTGAGGTCACAGCAAACTCGGAGCACTTGGCTGGAGGGGAACGTTGGACTGGGGCTGGCTACTCGCTGGGGGTCACGGAGGAGAGTCACTGTGGTAGAGACAGGCGGGGGTAAGAATCCGCTTTATAACCGTTTCTCCAGCAGCTGGCTTAATAAACTACCTCTCCTGCGACATCCATCCAGAGCCCCACAGCCTGCATTTTTAAACTCCGAACGACTTCAGGGGCAGGAGAAGATAATAAACTAAAGGAAAGGTTCTCCTGGACAAATCATACGAGGGGCCCTCGGCTCTTCTGTTGGACCCCAGTACCTGGGTACCCGTCACACCCAGAACACTCCATTCATCGCTGAGAAAGACACAAGGAAATGGAACACTGGCAGCTATTTTCAAGATCTGTCTCACACACATATTTTTAAAATTTCATACTAACTATATAAGGGAGATCCTACTAAGACCCCCATTTTACAGATAAGGAAGCTGAGACCTCTAATCCCCGGGCGAGTGGGACCTTTCAGGAGGAGCTAGCATTGACTGGACTTTACAGTGTGCCTTGATGCTGTGCTGAGTGCAGCAATATCAATAGTTCAGTTACTCCACCCCTTAACCCTATGGTTTGGGTACCGCTGTTTTCCCCACTTTACAAATGGGGACCTGAGGTGTAGGTGAGGTAACTGGCCCAGGACCACAAACCCAGAGATGGAGGAGCCAGGACTGGACCCCAGGTCTCGGTGGCTCTAGTGCCCATGTTGGTAACTGCCATTTCGTTCCTAACAGTCCTAGTATCATCTTAAATGTGTACCAATATCCCATAAGGAGTTTGCAGTAGTTCTCACAACTTCTAAATGACTATAACACCAAAGTGTTAACGACCTCCAATTCCAAAACCAATACGATCCAAATTAATGGCACTTGAATGTGATGGGTGAGGGTCTTTTCCTGAAGCAGAATCACCCATTCAGCCTTGTTGGGTTAAGCAGCAGAAAGACATGGCTTCAGATTTAGTCTCACATTTAATCTATTTTGGCATTTGGACTTGAAAAATCCCAGCGTCCGGGATGCCTGTTCACATGACTTTGCTGTCTTAAGATGGTGTTAACAGCTTTGAGGCTCTGCCCACGTGGAACACTCATACTTCATACCCACCACGCCTCGGCCCCTCGACGGCTCTGCTGACGTGTCTGCTTCTCTTGACCATAAAGTGAGATTTGTGGCATTATTAAAATATTAACTAAACAGGCGCTTAGTCCAGTGCTGACTGGAGCTGAGCCGGGAAGCCATCACTGCGTCCTGTGTCCTGGCGCTCCTGTGCTGATGAGCATGGCCTTTCCAGGGACGGCCTCAGGCTGGTCACGTCCCGGGATGCTGAACACAGTGGTGGCTCCCGTCTCCAGCTGCTTTGTTCAAACCACGGTTAAGCCTGCCTCTGTGCAGCAAGTCATGGTGACCTTCAGCCTTTGGAGTGTAAATCTAGACATGAGCGTGGTCTGAAATCTCAGGTCCCTGCTGGGTTCCGGGCTGCTCAGCCAGACAATCGAGGTGATGCTTGTGCTAATGTAAATGGATTTTCATTGACATGAGAACATGAAATTTAAAGGTTCCCGCAGACCGCCAAGAACGTGTCCTCAGGTGGCCAGAGACAGGGCTCCCCCGACTCAGGAACCCGCATTCTAGAGTCTAGAGTCCAGCCCCAGCTGGTGACCCTCTCCCTGTCCTCATCCCTGCCGCCCTCAGCTCCTCCCACCCCCATCACCGAGTGGATGGTTCGGCTCCGGCTTCCCCCCACCCCCCACCCCCACCCCCGCTCCCTGTCCCTTTCCCCAGTCAGCTGCCTCTCTGGCCTCATCCAGCATCCTGAGGACCAGGCACCTTCCCAAGAGATACCTCTGTCCTCTCACCCAGGAGCCTGGCCGGCGAGTGTGACCTCTCCACAGGGAGTCACCGTGGGGGGCTGGGAAGGTTTTCCCAAAGGGCTGGGGCCCCCGAGGGGGGGGGACTGTGGTGTCCCGGCCTCACTCTGTAGGCGGAGAATGGCCGTCGCCCGCTTTTTGCGCAGGTGTTTGCTCCGTTCCGTGTTTCGGGGAGACAGCTCTGGGGGCCTTGCCCTCTCATCCCGTGGTGGCTGGCAAGTAGCAAGAGTTTGTGCTGTTCTGGTTCTCGCTAGTTCTAACCAGTGTGAACCAGAATGTCCTCTTTGTCACGGAAAGCGTCCCTGCAGAAAGTTCAGTGGAGAGCCCATCGTTCAGATCTCTCTCTCCCATGAATGAAAGTTACCAAAGCCATTCCTCTTCTTGGCGCTTTTGTCACAGAAAAGATGGTCTCCTCCGGAATCATCCTTCAGCGTCCACCCTCGTGTCTCACCCTGCTCCTGGCGGCACCGGCTCCCAGCCACGGGTGGGGATCGCTGTTGCAACCTGGACGTGAGCCTGGAGTCGTCGGGGTGTCGGCTTTGCTCTGGGGTACTCGGATCTCTCTCTTTAAGAGGGTGTAATTGAATCATAGAACACGCCACCCCGGGGGTTTATGGCTGACATCCTGGGAGGGGACCGCGGCGCCCAAACCTTGGTTTTTTTGCCTTTGTGATCGTCACCCAAAAACCTGGTGCTGGTCTCTGACCCGTGCGTTTATTTTCCGTTTCCCTTGTGGGGTCACTGTAGGGTCTTATTTCATGTTCTCTCGCTGTTTTTCCAGGCTCTTCTTTTTGGCATTTTCCCCATCCACCTTGTGACAGTCAAAGCAAGCGTTTGCACAGTTGGCTTTTCTGTCCCATCACCGCTGCTTTGGCGTCTCTGTGGGGCTGGGGGGCCAGCAGGGCGGGAGCGGCTGCTGTCTGCTCTCAGCGGACGAAAGAGCATCGCTTAAGGCTCCCACCCTTCTTCAGGGCTGATGAGGCAGCTGAGAATAAAAGAAGAGTTGAAACCTCAGGATAGTTACCTTCTGAAAAGTTACACAGACCTCTGATCTCTTCAAATATTGGGAATTATTGTGAACAGTTTATAAACATGAACCTGAAGGATTTGGGTGAAGGAGTGTGGTGGTTACACGTCTAAGTTATAGAAGAAGAAATAAAATGGGGAAACACACGCCTTTATTTTCTCTCCCATTCTCTCTCACACGTCAGGCTGTGAGACAAAGCAAATCCATCATCACAAACGATCTCTAAAGAGGTTTAGACCAGAGCTTTCCAAGAGATCTTGCAGCAGGGCTGGGAGTGTGTGCTCTGTCTCCATTGCCCAGTGCTCTTGACCCCACCACATGTGGCAGTTGAGCAGTGACATGTGGCCGGGGACTGGGGCACTGAATCTGTAAATTCAGTTAATTTTCATTAATTAAATATAAGTAACCGCGTGTGGCTAGCAGCTGCTGTTTTGGTCAGCGCCATGGAAGCTTGGTGTTGAATCATCTCGGGATGGTTTATTTCACCGGCCCTGACCTCCCTAACCCAGTTCCACACCCCTCCACGCAGCTGCCTGATGGGAGTTCCGCTTGGCTCTTGAAAGCGTCTCAGGGTTAGTGCGGCTGAGACAGAGCTTTCGTCCGCCCTCAGCCTCACAGCCACGGCCCCCGCGTCTTCCCAACCTCGGTCCAGGACCACCAGACGCGTGGCGGCTCCAGCCGAGGGTCTGAGTCGCTCTCTCCCCTCTCCCCCTTGATCAGCAAGTCCCTCTGATCATCTGCTGAGGCCCTCGATTCCCTCCACCCCACCACAGCCCCCGAGGCAAAGCCTGTCCATTTCGTGCCCTCAGTAGCTTCCTGAGCCGTCTTCCTGCCTCCTGCTCATGCGTGCGGCTAATTCTTCACCTACAACCAGGGTGATACCTATACATCAGGAGCCAGGCCTTGTGCTCATCTACAAACCCTCTGGGTTAGTTAGCAGTGGCTTCACTGTGGAAGCCTGAAAACCAGAATGACAGGGATTTAAACAAAGTAGCTGTTTATTTCTCCCGTCACTGTAGTCATCCAGGCGGGCATGGACGGTCTCCTGAGCCTGGGGCCCGGACCCTCCCTGCCTGCTAATCCTGCCATCACGTCCACATTCCAGCCAGCACGGAGGTGGAAAAGAGGAGGCGGGAACGCTCTTCCCATTAAGGTCACTGCTCGGAGGTCGTGGGTACCACGTCTCACATCCCCGTAGTAACCTGCCCACACCCAGCTGCAAGGGGTCTGGGAAATACCGTCTCATCTTGGACAGCCGCAAGCCTGCAGGAGACCGGGTGGGGTGCTGGGGGATGACCTGTGGCCCTTGCCACACCCTCCAGTGGCTTTCACTGTGCAGCCCAAGGTCCTCACTGCAGCCTGTGAGGAGGGCCCATGGCCTCACTCCGTATTCCAGCCAAACTGACCCCTCCTTTCCATCCTCTACGTGCCAGGCTCTCACTGGTTCCTCGGGTCATTCTTAGGAGCCTCTCCCTCTGCCTGAGATGCTCCATCCCAGACCTCTGCAGACCTGGCCGTGTTCTGTCACCGTGATTCTGCTCATGTGACATCTGCAGAACTTTCTCAGACCATCCATCTAACCATCAGCCAAATTATTCCTTTAGGACCCACCTGCCTTTTTTTAAGCAACTACCACCCCCTGGAAATATATTTATTTATCTGAATCTCCATGAATCACCCCCCGCACCCCCCCGCCCCCGGGTCCTGGAGTAGGCTCCGCAGAGCACGACCTTCCCATTCCTCTTCTCCCCTGTATCTCCGGCGCCTGGGGTTGTACCTGGCACAGAAAGGGTGTCTACATGTGAGTTGGGTGAATGCATGAATTTATGGAACGTGATGAAGATCTGTGCGGCACTGTCACAGCGTAGAAGTATGCGTGGGGCTGTAAAATACTAAAGCTAGAGAGGCTGGAGTGCTCTTGGTCCCGTTCCCGCCTATCAAAGATGAGGTGAAAGGACACGTGATGTCACGTAGGTGGTCATGAATAGGGAAGGTAATAGCTGGGATTTCTCGTGCAGCCTCGTGAGCTGGACGGATGTGGACTGGGTGCCAGAAGAGTTGGCTGGGCTCAAAACTGGCGGCCCAACCCTGCACTGCCACGACTGATTGATGTGGACTGCTAGCAGAACAAGGTCTCAGTGACCCTGTGTGCAAATGAAGTCTGAGCCCAAAGTGAGGGCCTGGCCAGCAGGAGCGAGGACACAGGTCAGCATCCTCCTCGTCTTCACCACGATTGGTTGGCTGCCCGCGAGTGTCACTGCTGTCGCCTTCACCGTAGCTCCCTGGCGGGGAGGGCGGATCGCAGCCTATCCTGCATCCTCTGCCCGTGGTAGATACTCAGTAAGAACTAAGAGATGGGAAGAAATCTCATGGGGGGTTTTGGTGAGTCCGTAAAGAGTCAGGGTGTCGCTTCTCCATCCACACAGCTCACCAGATGCACTTAAAGAGCGGACCCAGCATCAGCAGTAAACGGTCTGGTTCCCTCGCGTTGGGCGTGCGGGGCCCTTAGGCCGGACTCTAGCATCGGTGTCAGTGCCCTTGGCTCCACTCCTGTCCGGCCGTGGTTTCACAGGTAGCCAGCGTTTTACTTCAGCTCTCAGGACCTGAAACTAATGTTTACGAAATAAAGCAGAGCTGCATAGACTCTGTACCTTCCCTTAGGGTCTGCTGATGCACACCAGACTCGGGAATGCCAAGGGTCCTACGTGGGATGCAGGCCGGCCCCCAGTTTCCACCCGGTCTTTCATAGATGAGACAGATGGGTAGTGAAATGGGGCCAGGGTGGCCTCAGGGGATACACTTAGCCCAGGCTCCTCCTAGGAGATCGTAAACCTGCAGGGAACGCTGAGTGTGCCCAGAGCTCCGGGCCCCTCGGAGCATTAGGCTTACTTCCGGCTCCCAGCTCCTCCCATGGGAGAGAGAGCCTGCCGGAGAGGTCATTGCACACGTGGGTAGAATTCTTGGCCCACACGTGAAGGGTTTGCACTAGGACTCGGCTAGGCTCTGGGCACGGCAGGAGGAGGAGGGGGCAGGTGGGGGACCCAGGGTGTGCCTGGA
>RJWK010071598.1:0-10651 GCA_004363435.1 Platanista minor
TCATATATATTCATATATATTCACATATATATTCACATATATATTCAAATATATTCACATATATATTCACATATATATGAATATTCACATATATATTCATATATATTCATATATATTCATATATATTCACATATATTCACATATATATTCATATATATATGTATAATATTTTAGTAGTTGTTTTTGGTGAGACAGTAAATCTCTCTCACTCCATCTTGGCTGGAAGTAGAAGTCTCTGGGTTTGAGTTTGACCTACATCTTGTGTGCTATTTAATTTTGGAAGAATTACTTAGCTTCCTCCTCTTCTTTGTCTATTTATGAAATAGGGATAATAATATAATGATTAGGCAATAGAGTCATATAGAACATGTTATATAGTCTATAAGATTAGGCAAAGGAGGGACTTTCTTTTTTTATTGCGGTACGCGGGCCTCTCACTGTTGTGGCCTCTCCCATTGCAGAGCACAGGCTCCGGATGCGCAGGCTCAGCGGCCACGGCTCACGGGCCCAGCTGCTCTGCGGCATGTGGGATCCTCCCGGACCGGGGAACGAACCCGTGTCCCCCTGCATCGGCAGGCGGACTTTCAACCACTGTGCCACCAGGGAAGCCCCAGGAGGGACTTTCTTGGTGGTCCAGTGGCTAAGACTCTGCACTCCCAATGCAGGGGACCTGGGCTCTATGCCTGGTCAGGGAACTAGATCCCACATGCTGCAGCTAAGAGTTCACATGCAGCAACTAAAGATCCCACGTGCCACAATGAAGATCCCGTGTGCTGCAACTAAGACCCAGAGCAGCCAAATAAATATTAAAAAAAAAAAAAAAAAAAAGATTAGGCAAAGGAGCAGCCATACGTTGAGAGTGGACTTTAAAAAAAGACCTGCATGGGGTGCACCTCTTTCTCCCTCGCAGAAGTCACCTGAGCTCTTTTCTCTTGCCCAAACAGGGATACTTGCCTTATTTTTTTGCCCTCATACCAACTAATGGCCCTGCCCTTTACCTTGTGGACCTGCTGATGAAGGGTCTATAAGCCAAAGGCCACTTGTCTCCTCTCAGAACCCATGAGGCAAAAACAAGTTTATCTGAAACATTTTGCCAAAGCTACACCGCCACACAACTGCAGTACCTCAACAGAGTCTGTGTGACTTGTGGTTGAAAAAATCGATTTTTTTTTATTTACACCATAATTTAAAATAATCATGTTCGCCAAATTCCTGTGAAGGAGCATGCATAATACTATTAATTGAGAACATCTGTGCACAATTATAAACAGAACTTATTCAGCTTATAGTGAGTACTTTAACATTTGAAAAGAAAGTGTTATTTTTTTAAGGGAAAGAGATCTTTCTTCTGCCATATTAAAATTCCAACTTACTAAAGTAGAAACGTTGAGTGAAAAAATAATAAAATCGTATGGCTTTTTTTTTTATTACATGTTTATTTAGGCCAAACCAGTATGAGGCAGCTAGATTAATTACTTTTATACTGTTAAGTACTATACATAGTTAATTATTTCATCTAAGTCGTGTCTGAGCCAAATCTGTGAATTACTGTTCATGCAGGGCAATGATGATAATTTATGTACTCTCTCCATGCTACAGCCTGTTAATATACTATTTTTCATTTGAAACTGGATGTTAAAAGTTTGCAGGAGGCTTTTCAAGACTACCCCATGACATAAGTTCTAAAATTATGGATTTCAAAATTAAGCTTGATAACATGCCATGATAGAACTTATTTAGATGATGGATTTTGTCTGAGAAATGTTTTTCCCATATTTTACTCTGATCTGTTGACTCTTAAGGATTTCAGCTTGTGCTTTTTATTCTGCCTGATTTTACGATGTGGATGTTACCTTGGGCCCTTAGTAGTTTCTCAGCATGCACAAAACCTGATCTCACCCACTCTCCCAGTATGGCTAATCAGGTATTTAATTGTGGTTACAAATGCCTAATTACTTCAAGTGCTAGAGAGGTGCTCACAACCACCATGAACTCACCAAACTAAATAGATGACACTGAATCCATTCTTAAAATGTAAGATCAACTTTACAATACTTGAATAACAGGTTCCCAGAGATTTTTGTACATAGTCAAGTGAAAGAGAACTTTAAAAGTTATATAAAGTCAAAAATTAAATTTTGAGATGCCACTGAAGTAAAAAAGAAGAGAAAGATGAAGAAATCAGTGAAACACAAAGTGTAATAAAAAATTAGAGATGTTAGAGCGTCTCCTCGCTGCTCCCGGCTGTGGTCCTGGATGCCAGCATTAGCATCACCTGGGAGCTTTCTAGTAACGCCATCTCAGGCCCCATTCCACACCTACTGAGTAAGAATCTGAATGTCAACAAAATTCTCCAGGTGGTTTGTGTAGCTATTCATGTTTGAGGAGTGCTGGTCTAGAGAGACATTTAATAATCACCAAAGCTTGTGCACAGATCCAATAGTTTGCCTCTCATAGAGATGGAGAAACACCCCAGACACTGAGCCCCAGTCCAGTGGAGTGTGGCTGTCCCCATGGAGAGAACCTGGGAAAGGACAGGCAAGCAGTGGCTGTGTGAGAGTCTCTTGCATTATCATGGGGAGCCCTTGGAGTTTAGAGGAAGAGTCTCACGGAGGCAAAACTGTGGGCCAAGGAACATAAAATCTGTTTTTACATAATGCAAATATCTGCCAGCTCCATTCATATAACAAGTGAATTGGACATTAATCTTTCAGACGAAAACCAATACAGATCCAGACCTCTTGCTGGGACTTTGATGGGAGGAGTCCTTGCTTGTTTGGGGAGAATTGAGAGCACCTAAAAGGATGGAAAGTGCTCCATCGTCCCTTGCTGCACAGTATTACCTTTTTTTGATTTGTATGAACTATGTGAATTTTGCATTGTAATTGTAACTAGCAACAGTTTTTCCTCTTTAAAATGCCAGCACCTGATGCACAATTTCCTCTTCTTGCAGAGGCTTTCAAACTGTTCAACCACTAGAGGTCTGTATTACCTATTTTAAAAAATCATACCCAACTGGTTGAGACTTTCAGCTCTCAATTTCAACACCATTTCTATGTTTTAAGATTTAAAATCTTTTAAAAACATAACACCAGGGAATAAAAATCACAACAGTTTAGGAAATGAAGGAGAAAAGCTGATAGGAACCCTTTCATTCAGAAGGGTACCAAGTCTTCCCTGCTCTGTCTAGGAGACAATACACCTTCACACTCAGAAACACAGAAATCAACAGCCAGTTACAAATCCAGGGAGCAAATTTATTTTCTGTAAAATAGTTTTTCCCCCAACATATTTTAAGATCTCTGTGTTTTAACTTTAATTTTTAAAGCATTTATTTTCCTATTGCAACAAAAGAAAAGTTAAAGCAATGTAATTCTGTTTAGTTCTTAAAACACCAATTTGGCTACTTTTATGAAGGTTTTTAAATAAGAATTTCTTGTTGATCCAAGATTAGACTAAAACTTAATGTTCTTTCAGGCTTAATTTATAAGGCTTTGCTGCAACTTTGTAAACAAATGCATGAGCCTGGGCTTGCCTGATTAAAGCTGTAATAGTGGCAATGATTGCCAGTGGTAGCGACTGCAAGTTGCATCTCCCAAATTTTCACTGGGTTCCATGTTTGCTGGGGATTTTTCTCTAGCATAGTGCATTTGGGTCTGCCTTCTGCCGGCAGCAGCAAAGGCTCTGAGCCTTCCAGAAATCGAAAAAATGAGGTGTCCCATTTATTGCATACCTGATTAATAGTGATGAAACCTTTCCATAGCATTATAGAGCAGGCCTCCTAAAACACCACACACTCATATATTCACATACTTAAATGGAATTGTTGAAAATACTAGAGGTAAAAAACTGTAATTTACTGAGTATGTATTGCACCAGGGGTTTGGGATTCAGATGCTGGATTTTCATAGATTCTAATTACCCCCGAGTTTGGAGTAAGTGGCTACATTTGTTGCCAGGCAAGGTGTAAAGCTAAGTGGCTCCCTTCTTTTAAAAGGCATTATTGCATAATGTTCCTGGTCTGTAATGCCTCCAGAAGCATAAGCAGTTCTAGTGTGGCTTCTCTCTCAGTCTGTCACTTTATTAAAACACAACAATTTGCAAATGTTATTTAGCAGATCAGGTGAGTTCATTTCAAAGGCTAATATTTAACAGAAGGGAAAATAACCCATCCCAATCCTTTAAAAAAGTGTTTTCTACATATTCTCAGGCAAACTGCCTAGTGTTTTATATAGATCTCAAAGCTAGGCTTCAAGGATAATTTTAGTAATGTCTTACACTGCTTGCCTATATAATCCAAATGATCAGTTCTACAGCAGAAGGAAACTAATTCACAGTGCAATAATTTGTATTACAGACCACATTATTTAAAGTAAAGTTTTTCATTTCCTGTTTCATTTCTGCGTATGGCTGGTGGCATATGAATTAATTTTCTCACTGAAATGTGACAGAAAAATATCTGCCTTACCCAATCCTGAGCATTACTTTCAGAGCTCCTGACTCTTCTATTATTCAAAATGATGCTAGCTTATACTTGCATCCAACACCAGTGTAAACCTATAATTAAATACTAGCACAGTGTTCGCTTGTATACATATATGTAAAAAAAAATGCTGCTAGTGTAGCAGTTAATTGAAAAAAAGGAATATCTCAGGCTTTGAAGAATTTGATGGGTTACATCTGGGAGAGAAATGAGAACTAGAGCTTTGGAGTCAGTCCAAAATTCCAGTTCTTGTCCTGGTATTGGTTAGCAAGATGGGCCCCTTAGACTCACTGTCTGTGAAAAAATGAAGCCAATAAGAAAACCTACCTTGTAGTTTTGTTTTGTTTTGTTTTTGTGAATTAAGTAAGAAAATGGAGATAAAGTGACTAACCCAGTGCCTGACCAACTAAGTGTCTAATTAATAGATGTTAACTATTACATTCTCTTTGTGTCTGCATTAAAAAAAATCACAATATAATACAATGGCAATAATCCTAGTTACTTTTTTTTTTCAGGTTTACTGAGGTATACTTTATTTTATTTATTTTTCCACATAAAAACACTTTATTACCATATTAAATAACAAGTTTATTTTTTTAATCCTAGTTACTTTTTTTTTCTTTTTTTTTTCCCGATACGTGGGCCTCTCACTGTTGTGGCCTCTCCCGTTGCGGAGCACAAGCTCCGGACGCACAGGCTCAGCGGCCGTGGCTCACGGGCCCAGGCGCTCCACGGCATGTGGGATCTTCCCGGACCGGGGCACGAACCCACGTCCCCTGCATCAGCAGGTGGACTCTCAACCACTGCGCCACCAGGGAAGCCCAATCCTAGTTACTTTTAAGTGTTGTTGTGAGAAGGTGTTAAGATCAAGTGTATGAAGCTACCAGGCACTGGTTGCTTCCCAAACTGATCTCCCAAAGTTTTCACCCATGAAACTAGACTGCAAGTTGGAAGAGTTTTAAGGATGATTCTTTCGTGGATTTTTTTTTTTTTTTGAGTGAGAAGATTGTACCATTTCAATTACTTGCTCAGGATGATGACTTAAATTTGTGACTCTACTAGATTAAGAAGATATAACATTGCCCTGAATAAGAGTCAACTAGAGACAAACTATTTTCAGGGCAGTTAAAAAAAATGAAGTTAAGAATCTGTTCAACCTCATGGAATTTAAAGAAAAAACATGATGCTTAAAATGCTATTTTCAACCCTTTTATTACCTTCCCCTCAGCGATTGACAAAAGTTTGTTTTCCCTAAAATGCTGTCTAGTATCTCCTTTCAGGAGAAAAATCTGGGGGTGAGGGATTTGAAGGAAGCTGTGACTAACTAGCTTTTTATTAGGGACAGAATACTTATTAAATTACAGGCATTATTTTAACTCAACTTGTCTCCCTAATACTACTGGGGTTTAGAATGAAAATTGCGATATTTTGCAACAAGCACTGAGGAGAACAAAGACCAGCTACTGACATACAACTAAAAGATTTTACTCAGAGGAGAAGGGCTAGACTTTGGCAGTTTGGTCTTCATGCAGCAATTTCCAAGGACACACTAGAGTTTCAAAAGAGATACATGCTTCCTGAAATCACAGGCCCTCACCTGGACAGAAGTCCATGTCAATTCAAACCAACTTTCATGCTTTTGCATGAGAAAAGGAAATTTCCTCTTTTAAAGTTATGTGTTGTATGTTCTCAGAATGTTCTAGTTCTTTTGCAGGGCTGATTTTATGAGATGTCAATGATAAGAGGGGTCCTGGGAAATACATTCATGTATAGTTGTATATAAATAACTATTTGTACCATTAACTAGCCCTGGGACCTGGCGTTATACCAGAAGAAGTTCTTTTTGGGTTATATTTCAGTTTAGAGAGCCAGTCACATATTACCAGTTAAGGACTGAATCCTTTATCTTTCTGTAAACTCAGCACAAGCCCGTTTCTAGAAGCCTCCTTCTATCACCACCACTTTGGAAATCAGATCAGCATTTCTACTTCTAAGTAGAAATAACTTATATAACTCTCCACATGTGCAGAAGAAATGTATGAAAATGTTTCACTGTAGCATTGTGAACCAGCCACTGAGTATTGTTTTTCTAGAATAAAGGAAATTGCATGTTTTCCTCATTCTGTTCATGATCACTTCTCATTTCTTACTTTGGGGAAGTCTCTAACTGAGGCCTGAAAGGCAGCTGGCCTATTTGGGGGAAGCATGACATCACAGATGATTGTCTTTTCCTTGGCCCCGTCTGCTGGAAATAGCAACTAAATCCTTTGCCTAAGCTGGTAGGAGAGGAGCTGTAGAGAATCAAATTAGCAGGAGAGAAACTATTAGTCTTCATTTTCTTGTTTACAACCTGCAAACACAGATTGTTAAATATGCCTGTTCTCTAATTCTCATTAGGAAATCTTGAAGAATAGCTGGACAGGGAAAAGGCATGGGATTATGAGAAAACACTACCACTAAAAAATAATACAAAGTCAGAATTGTTCCTTCTCATTCAGACTATCTTACATATTTAGAGGTGGCTGAATTTGAAATTTTCCATTAAATAATTTTATTTCCATTATATGTGGATGGATGCCACATATGCAATCCCAAATGTATCTTTTTATTTAGAATTTTCTTTTTGTTAGACTGGAAGATAAAATAATTTAAATGGAATAACCAGTATATGAAGTCATTTTGCATTCAGTGGTAGCCCCAGGAATTATTAAGTTCATCAGTGCGTTTGTGTCAGGAGGCAAAGCTTTCACTAAAAATAATCTAATGGCAATGTCATGCACCACTAACTCTGTTACAGGGAGTTTTATTTTCAGGCCCAGAGACATGGGATTACAGGTCAGTGATAGGCAAAGTGTTTTGGGGGTATACCAAAGGTGCCAAACAAGTCATTTGGTTATCCAGGAGGAACTGACATCAAATGCAGGTTTTTAGTGATTACAGTTCTAGACGTAGCCCCTGACCATGATGGCTACTGAACCAGTCATTGAGGATTGAATCATGGACCTGACTTCTTTTTAAAATCTCTTGTGTGAAAATATTTCACTATATTTCAAAGCATTTTCAATATTTAAACCATTTCAGTTTAAAAATTTCATTTGTTCCCCTCTTCTAGCATCCATTCTAAATATGTCTCTAGTCTACCTGTCTAAATATGTCTCTAGTCTACCTTCAATACTGGCTTTTTGGATACTGGCCAATTTGCTGTGCCTCGAATATGCCAGTATAGTGCTGCCTCAGGGCCTTTGCATTTGCTCTGCTCTCTCCATACAGCCATCTTCCTCCAGATGTCCACATAGTTCCTTCCTTCTTACTAAGCAGGCTTTCCCTATACTCCCTTTAAAAACTGCACCCTTCTCCCTCACTGCTTCCACATTCTATTTCCATTATTCATGCCATCCAACATATATACTTTACTTGTTTTTCTGTCTACACGCACTAGAATGTAAGTTCTATGAGGATAGGGATTTTGGTCTGCTTTGCTCACACTTTGTCCTTAATGCTGAAAATAGTGACTGGCATGTAGGTGTCCAATAAAAATACTTATTGAGTGAATAACAGCAGAATCTGTTGCAAACTGCAGCCCTAAATAGGAATATCTTGTGTTTAATATAACTTTCATTCAGAAGACTCTTTTACTGTCATGACGTTTCTTTGATATTCTTATTTTAGAGTCAGAAGAAAGAAACTTTAGGGTTACCCCACACCTGTTCAATAATAAACTTCTAGGTCACAATAGTTGCAAACTGAAATGCCATCAGGATTTAGGTAGTTAGATAAATGCGTGAAGCGCCATTAAGGAGTGACAAATAGTTGAGTTCATGTAGTCTTCTACTTAAAGGCATTCAGATTTGAAAAACAAATGTAAACATAGCCCTGTCGGAAGAAAACCTGTCTACCTGTGGTTTCAAAGGCCCACTTTGGCTGTTAGTTTGTGGTCAGTAGGACCATGAAGACATTTTCTGAGTCATGCTGTCTTTTCTACCTCTTTCCAACTATAAACTCAGGCTTGGGTATGTGCCTAATTCCACATCAGGACAGGAATACTCAACTGATCAAATCTAATTACATTTGCTTCTCAACTAAATTGTATATCACCTTCCCCTCTTGTGAGGGAAATGGCCCCTCTTGGGTCCTCAGGATCTGATTATTGCAAACCGAATTGATTTGAAACATTTCATTAATAAAGTTAACTAAAACTAATTATACATATTGAATAAGAGTTTCTTCTGAAATGAATTATTCTATTTAGCTTAAGGGTTCTTAATTGTAAGAATAAATTGCTGAGAAGGATTGAAGCATTACTTTCTCTTGAGATATATATATATATATATATATATATATATATATATATATATACACACATATATATATATATATGTGTATATATATGTCAGCCAATATGGATTGATGGATGTTTACACCATAGAAACTGATAAAAGAAAAAAAATTAAATATGAAGGTTAAAGATATCAAAACATACTCCTAAGAAGATAAAAATCACAAAATAGATTACACATAGATCTCTTCATAGTGAGGTATCAAATTAGGTCTGTTACATTTGTCATATAAAGGAAACTAAAGTCAATTTTTAAATTTATTGACATTTATTATTTTATTCATAGTAAATTTTTCCTTCACTTAATTGGTTCATATTGTATTTCTCACTCTTTAATTCAGATGCTATGTGTCTAATTCATCAATCTAATTAAATCAAAATTCTAGCAGAAATCCAGAGGGAGCCGATACTAACTACTTCAATTGCCCCAAACCAAGCAGATGCATTTTGGGCCAATACTTCTCACAGGGCCATTTCCAACATTCCCTATTTGTTCAGTTGTGTATAGATAAATATGTTCTATGTAAAATGAAGATGAGCATTCATTAATGGTTTAGAGTTGAATGAAATATGGCTGGGCCATTAGTGTTACAGAATAAACTTCTGTATCACATAAGAAGCTATGGTCATCAGTGACTCAAATTTGTATTGCTTTCACACTGCCAAAGCAGGTTGGATTTCCTTCTTTGCATTGTTAAGGAAGATACTGAGTTGTTTTATCCTCCTGCTCCGTACACTGACTGCACTGGAGGGACCAAGAGGCAGCAAAATGCCCATCTTGTTCTTGCTCTTTGGCCTGGAGCATCACTGAGGAGCCAGGGTTCAGACTCTAGGTCAAAAGACAGCCTTACCCACTGCTTGGTTTTATCTGCAGTGGCTTTGTTTGCTTTTTATGGTGGCCCCTGCTGTGTGCCGAAGTATTTTGGCTTCGCCTGGTTAAGAGGAGAAGGAAGGCTGCTCCTGATTGGATTTTGGACTTGCGGTATGACACTGCTCCCATTGTCTCACGGATGCCCAGGGAGAGTCCGGTAGTTTGTTCCAAATCTGGAAAGGTGCCAAAGACCTAGTTCCAGATAACTGGCTACCTTCTGCCAGGTCTACACGGTACTATTACATTTCTGAGATCTCTTAGATCTTCCTAGAATTAAAAAAAAAATGACTCCTATATATCCAAATCATCTCAAGAGTCTTAAAAGGAATGACTAGCTAGTGGAAGGGAGAGGTGACAGCACTTTTGGTACTAGTGAAAAGTTCTTCCTGCCAGCAAAACAGAACCTCTAAATTTAGAGGCTAATTCTCTGAGCTCTTTTAATTGTTAAAAGTATTAATAGTAATCCAATTTAAATTAGAATCTCCGGGCTTCCCTGGTGGCGCAGTGGTCGAGAGTCCGCCTGCCGATGCAGGGGACGCGGGTTCGTGTCCCGGTCCGGGAAGATCCCACGTGCCGCGGAGCGGCTGGGCCCGTGAGCCATGGCCGCTGAGCCTGCGCG
The DNA here is from genome assembly GCA_004363435.1 of Platanista minor. Lineage (NCBI taxonomy): Eukaryota > Metazoa > Chordata > Mammalia > Artiodactyla > Platanistidae > Platanista > Platanista minor. The sequence continues at coordinate 10,310 of RJWK010071598.1, forward strand.
TCCGGAGCCTGTGCTCCGCAACGGGAGAGGCCACAACAGTGAGAGGCCCGCGTATAGCCAAAAAAAAAATAAAATAAAATAAAATAAAAATTAAAAACTAATGATAATAAAGTAGAATCTCCTACACAGTTGTATGTTGAGCATATCTAGCTATATTATTTAAACCTAGGAACAATGTTACTGTAGATAAACTGTGTGAATAATAGGTTATTTGGAGTAAACCTGTTATTCTATAAAGAAAGCTATTTTTTTGTTTATTGAAAAAAAAAAAAGCTCCATAAGTGGCTAACCTTTACTTTGCCTTTTTTTCATTGGTAAGACTTGGATTCATATTTACCAAAC
>RJWK010071599.1:0-10651 GCA_004363435.1 Platanista minor
ATAGAAAGATAGATGGATAGATGATAGATGATAGAAAGATAGATGGATAGATGATAGATGATAGAAAGATAGATAGATAGATAGATAGATGATAGAAAGATAGATGGATAGATGATAGATGATAGAAAGATAGATAGATAGAAAGATAGATGATAGAAAGAAAGATAGATAGATAGATAGATGATAGATGATAGATAGATAGATAGATAGATGATAGAAAGATAGATAGATAGATGATAGAAAGATAGATAGATAGATAGATGATAGAAAGATAGATAGATAGATAGATAGATGATAGAAAGATAGATAGATAGATGATAGAAAGATAGATAGATAGATAGATGATAGAAAGATAGATAGATAGATGATAGAAAGATAGATAGATAGATAGATGAAAGAAAGAAAGATAGATAGATAGATGATAGAAAGATAGATAGATAGATAGATAGATAGATAGATAGATGATAGAAAGATAGATGGATAGATGATAGATGATAGATAGATAGAAGATAGGTAAACAGATAGATATAGGTACACATCTCCACTCAATTTATTTAACCATAGGCCAAGTACTTACAATCTGTTAATGTACAATAAAAAATGAACAATGAAAATTCAGAAGTAATATAATCAAAATGTTATAAAGAAGGAGGAGGCAGCATCCATTTCTCTTATAATCAAGTGGTCAAGAAACATAATTTAAAGTTGGGATGTTACGATAGAGAAATTAAGACAGAGGTGTTAAGCATATTTGAGAAAAACATGTCCCTTGGGTCTCCCGCTGTGGGGGACAGCTGATGCCCCCGCTGAAACTCTTCTGTATCCTGCATTCACTCTAAGTGCACCTTCCTGCATAACTGAGCAAGCAAGGCAATAATGCAGGCTCTTCCCTGCAAAATGTGAGTCTTCCTTAAGGGATACCTGTCTCAAAATTTCCCCATCAGCCTGCCCAAAATTTATTAGAACTGCTCTCAAGTCTAGGACATTTCTTGTCCAGTCACACCCCTCTCCCTCCGTAGGAGTCATCTGTGCTGTGAGCTGAAGACTCCATCCACCCATTTCTCTATCTCCCATTCATTCTTAATGAGGATTTTCTCCATAAATCTCATGCATGTCACACCTCATTTTAGCATCTGTGTCTCAGAGAATCTGCACTAACGCACAGAGTCAACACTGAAAGAACAAAGAACAAAGAGTAACAGCTGGATTTACATTATGTGGTGAAGGGAAGAGGGGGAAATAAATTTAAAGCAAGTAGAAATATACTAAATTGTCTTTGTGCCTGGAGAGAATTCAACAAGTAGTCTAAATAATGCAACACAAATTACATTGTAACTATTCAACTAAATTTATTGTAGCTGTTTTTTATTTCATTACAGGACAGGCACACAGAGGCAACTGCATATACATGCACACACAGAAAGTAAAATCAGACTATAAAGTTGTATATATCAGCAAAATAACCAAAAAAAGACCTCAGAAAATACAGAAAATACAAGACAGAAAACAAGAAATGTAATCAGAACTGAAACTAAAAACATTTGTAATTCAATACATGTGAATGGAATAAACTTAGCTAAAACATGGAGAGAGTGAGAGAGAGAGGGATAGACAGTTGGATTACCTCTATGTCTGTAGTTATTTACACTTAGGAGTTTTCTTTTTTTTTTTTTTTGAAAAAAAGTGTTTTGGTATATTTTCTTTTTTTATTTAATTAACTAGATAATTATTTTAAACAAAGATCTCTTGTGCATATGAATTCCACCAAAAGATCCTCATTCTATCCTTTTTTTTTTTGCTGTACGCGGGCCTCTCACCACTGTGGCCTCTCCCATTGCGGAGCACAGGCTCCGGATGCGCAGGCTCAGCCGCCATGGCTCACAGGCCCAGCCGCTCCGCGGCATGTAGGATCTTCCCGGATCAGGGCACGAACCCATGTCACCTGCATCGGCAGGCGGACTCTCAACCACTGCGCCACAAGGGAAGCCCCTATATCCTTATATTTTAATAATACTTTCTAACTTTGTCAGTAGAATATAAAATTTCCTTATTAACATCCTTTTTCCTTAAAGTAAGGAAAATAAGTACTTAAGGCTATGAATTTTCCTCTCAGTACTAGTTTACTTGTAACCTGTAGATTTTAATATATGCAATATTCAATATTCCATGTTCTAAGGACTATTTTATTTTTGTTAAATATATTTTTGAAATTTTGTATTTCAAGGTGGAAAGGTTTATTTTTATTTTCTCATCTTGTTACTAAAGGTTTATTAAGTTGTGATCAGAGCATATTATATGAGCTGCTTTTACATATTATAATGTCTCTATTTTAGTATACATACAACTTAATTTTGCCAGTGATACATAGCAGTGGGAAGGAAAGTACTATATTTCAATTAGCTCCTTCTTATGAATTATGTTTTGGGGAGACATCTATATACTTACTCCTTTTCTTTCAGCTTAACATTTTCCTAGGCTGATAGGGAGCAAATGACACTATTATGATTAGAAATAAACCTACCACATTGGGAGGTGGTTCCCACAGCTGCCACCTTCAAAACCTCACCAGCAAAAATAAGGGAATATCCACAATCAAGAAGTTACCACATTCTGGGGAGCCAGTGAAATCAGGAAAATTTTCATGAGTAATATTCCAATGAGATTACAAACATGCTCCAGAAAAAAAAAAAAAAAACAGACAAAAGGCAAAAATAACAATTACATGGTGTTCATCTCACTTCTGCCTTCCAAATACCATGCAAATGTTTCTAATTATTTTAACCTACATCCTATCCATGACCCTATATGCAAAGAGGTCAAAAAAGTGTAGTTTTGGCCTACCATTTTCTGATGGGCTAAAAGTGATAGGGCCACTAAGTGTGAAAGTCATGCTTTAGGCCAATCCATCATATCAGCCAATGTCACTCATTCTAGGCATACTTAAAATTCTAATCAATAAAAGTAACATGCCCCCATCTAAAATGATGCAACTACTCTAGTATCATGGAAAACATATTTATCTTCTTCCCAAAATGGGAAACCTTTGGTCCCAATGGTCACTACATTCATGTCCAATGATAATTATTTATCCACTAGATCAAACCCAATCACATTTCTTTCTACCAATCATACAGTTCAAAATTATTTCTTATATAAAATATTAGGGAAAAGGCATCTGGGAAAATGGAAATTGGAAATGATAGATTAGGTAGATATAGATAGATGATAGGTAGGTAGGTAGGTGATAGATAAAGAGAAAAAGAGATATAGACAGATAAGGAAGAAGAGATAGATATATAACTATTCCAAGATTACTTCCATAATTCTTGATGAGACTTTGTATTTATGTTAATATCTCCTTTTCTTCACTACCCCATTCTATGTTCCATTGCACCCAAACACTTCAACCCACCCCAAACTTCATTCCTGTGTTGATCTCTGTGTTCTTAACAAGGTCCAAATAATCCATGAAACTGCTGGATACTACACAGGAACCAGTGGGTACCATATCTCTGGTCAGGTATTCCCACAGGAAAAGTGGTCACCATCATATACCAGAGTTCTACCCATTTGGAGGAATAATATGTTTGACTGCCCTCCAGAGTTACTCCCTGAGGGAGAATGTAATATTGCTCCACCCACTTGAAAGATGGGTGAGGTGAAGTTGCCTCGCTTCCTAGACAACTGGTCACAGGGAACTTCTGCGGCATCTGTAGCTGAGAGTTAAGAAAGAGGTGGTGCTGTACGTGCACATCTGCCATGAGCCACCAGCTCTGATTGGACCGCTCTCCTCCAGCAGAGAAGAGTTACTGATGCTACTTGCTCCTCCTTCAAATTAAAAAACATTTTGCTCTAATCTAAATCTTCCTTCTTATGCTGGATTATTCTTTGTAGGTTCCTTTGAGTGTTTGCAGAGCTATAAGAGGACGTTTCAAGATCTTGGTGTATAGCCTTCACAGAAAAATAAATCAGTTCAGAATTTAAATTTTCTGATGAGCCAGTGGTCCCACATAGGGTGGGATAACATTAATCAATTTCACAAATTCAATTTGCCAGACCAAAATAAACAAACAAACAAAAAGACCCCTAAACTTTGCAATTTAAGGAGACTAGGTTTTTCAACACAGTATTTTGAATAAGTTCCAGCATGAATCACAGACCTGTGTGAAGTAGTCCAACTCATCTTTCTAATTATTATTTTGGAAAAATTGGAATACTAGGCTGAAAGCACACTGTCTCAGATTTCTTTTTAAAAACGTTCCTATAAAAAATGGAGCATATGAATGCTAAATCCATTTGTTATTTTACTACTTGATTAATTTAGATTTGGTTCATTTGTCAATGGCAGTATTTTATTTGTGAAAGGAAGCCAATAAATACCGTGTAATATGGCAAGCCTGTAATGCATAATGAGTTATTTTTTAGAGTAAATTGTATGTTAGACTGGTTCAGATGTTGATCTTTAAAAAGATAAGATATGTTTTAGTAAACTTCAAATTGTTACGAATTCAAGTGGAAACCATCATAACATATTTCAAACAGTATATAATGAAGAACATATTAGTGGTAGCTAACATTATAATTATGTAAATATTTACTTTTACCTTTCTTATTGGCAATAATTAAATGTAATAACCTTTTGTATAAGTTAAGAAGAAGTGATTCTCAATAACGGTGAATCAGTGACCTTCAAGGTGGCAGAGGAGTATGACGCAGAGATAACCTTCCTCCCCACAGATACATCAGAAATACATCTACACGTGGAACAACTCCTACAGAACTCCTACTGAACGCTGGTAGAAGACCTCAGACCTCCCAAAAGGCAAGAAACTCCCCATGTACCTGGGTAGGGCAAAAGAAAAAAGAAAAAACAGAGACAAAAGAATAGGCACAGGACCTGCACCAGTGGGAGGGAGCTGTGAAGGAGGAAAGGTTTCCACATACTAGGAAGCCCCTTCGTGGGCGGAGACTGCGGGTGGCGGAGGGGGGAAGCTTCGGGGTCGCGGAGGAGAGCACAGCCACAGGGGCGCGGAGGGCAAAGCGGGGAGATTCCCGCACAGAGGATCGGTGCCAACCGGCACTCACCAGCCCGAGAGACTTGTCTGCTCGTCCACCGGGGTGGGCAGGGGCTGGGAGCTGAGGCTCTGGCTTCAGAGGTCGGATCCCAGGGAGAGGACTGGGGCTGGCTGAGTGAACACAGCCTGAAGGGGTTAGTGCACCACAGCTAGCCAGGAAGGAGTCTGGGAGAAGGTCTGGAGCTGCCTAAGAGGCGAAACACCATTGTTTCAGGGTGCGTGAGGAGAGGGACACTGTCCCTCGGAACACTGTCTAAACGAGCTCCAGAGATGGGTGTGAGCCGCAGTTATCATCTCAGACCCCAAAGGGGGCAGGGACCGCTACCACTGCCAACTTTGCCACCAAGAATACTGTGTGCAAGCACAGGTCACTATCCACACCTCCCCTCCCAGGAGGCTGTGTAGCCCACCACTGCCAGGATCCTAGGATCCAAGGACAACTTCCCCAGAAGAACACACAGTGAATCTCAGGCTGGTGCAACGTCATGCTGGCCTCTGCTGCCGCAGGCTCGCCCTGCATTCCAATTATAACTACCATATCCCTCCCTCTCCCTGGCCTGAGTGAACAAGAGAGCCCTAATCAGGTGCTGCTTTAACTCCCATCCAGTCTGGGTGGGAAACAGATTCCTGAGGGCAGCCTACAGGCAGAGGCCAGGCCAAAACAAAAGCTAAACCCCAGGAGCTGTGTGAACAAAGAAGAGAAAGGGAAATCTCTCCCAGCAGCCTCAGGAGCAGATGATTAAATCCCTGCACTCAGCTTGATAAATCCTGCATCTATGGAATAACTGAACAGACAACGAATTTTCCCAAAATTGAGGTGGTGGACTTTGGGAGCAACTGTAGACTTGGGGTTTGCTTTCTGCATCTGATTTGTTTTTGGTTTTATGTTTACCTTAGTTTAGTTTTTAGTGCTTGTTTTCATTGGTGGGTTTGTTTATTGCTTTGGTTGTTCCCTTTTTTTTTTCCTATTTTTGTGAGTGTGTGCTTGTACATTTCTTTGTGTGACTTTGTCTCACTTTTGCTTTTGTTTTGGGTTCTGTCTGTTCGTTTTTTCTTTTTTTTTTTCTTCCTTTTCTTCTGTGCAGTACACCTGGCAGGGTCCTGGTGCTCCGGCCAGATGTCAGACCTGAGCCTCTGAGCTTGGAGAGCTGAGTCCAGGACATTAAACCACCAGAGACCTCACAGCCCCATGTAATATTAACCAGAGAGGGCTCTCCTAGAGATTCCATCTCAACACTAAGACCCAGTTCCAGCCAATGGCCAGAAAGTTCCAGTGCTGGATGCCCCATGCCAAACAACTAGCAAGACAGGAACACAACCACACCCGTTAGCCTAAAATCATACTAAGTTCACAGACACCCCAAAACACACCACCGAACGAGGCCCTGGCCACAAGAGGGATAGATCCACTCCCACCCACCAAAACACAGGCACAAGTCCCCCCTACCAGGAGGCCTACACAAGCCACTGGATCAACCTCACCCACTGGGAGCAGACACCAAAAATAAGAGGAACTATGAACCTGCAGCCTGCAGAAAGGAGACCCCAAACACAGTAGTTTAAACAAAATGAGAAGACAGAGAAATACGCAACCAATGAAGGAGCAAGGTAAAAACCCACCAGACCAAACAAATGAAGAGGAAATATGCAGTCTACCTGAAAAAGAACTCAGAGTAATGATAGTAAAGACAATCCAGTATCTCAGAAATAGAATGGAGAAAATACAAGAAATATTTAACAAGGACCTAGAGAACTAAAGAACAAACAAACAATGTTGAGCAACACATTAAATGAAATTAAAAATACTTTAAAAGGAAATAATAACAGAATAACTAAGGCAGAAGGACAGATAAGTGACCTGGAAGCTAAAATAGTGGAAATAACTGCCACAGAGCAGAATAAAGAAAAAAGAATGAAAAGAATTGAGGACAGTCTCAGAGACTTCTGGAACAACATTAAACACACCAACATTAGAATTGTAAGGGTCCCAGAAGAAGAAGAAGAGAAAAAGAAGTGGTCTGAGAAAATATTTCAAGAGATTATAGTCGAAAACTGCCCTGTCATGGGAAAGGAAATAGTCAATCAAGTCCAGGAAGCACAGAGTCCCATACAGGATAAATCCAAGAAGAAACACGCCAAGACACATATTAATCAACTATCAAAAATTAAATACAAAGAAAAAACATTAAAAGCAGCAAGGGAAAAGCAATGAATAACATACAAGGGAATCCCCATAAGGTTAAACAGCTGATCTTTCAGCAGAAACTGAAAGCCAGAAGGGAGTGGCAGGATATATTTAGAGTAATAAAACAAAAAAAACTACAACCAAGATCACTCTACCCAGCAAGGATCTCATTCAGATTCGAAAGAGAAATTAAAACCTTTACAAACAAGCAAAAGTTAAGAGAATTCAGCACCACCAAACCAGCCTTACAACAAATGCTAAAGGAACTTCTGTAAGTGGGAAACACAAAAGAAGGGAAACACCTACAAAAACAAACCCAAAACAATTAAGAAAATGGTAATAGGAACATATGTGGTGATAATTACCTTAAATGTAAATGGATTTAATGCTCCCACTAAAAGGCATAGACTGGCTGAATAGAAAAAAACAAGACCTAAATATATGCTGTCTACAAGAGACCCACTTGAGACCTAGCGACACATACAGACTGAAATTGAAGGGATGGAAAAAGATATTCCATGCAAATGGAAACCAAAAGAAAACTGGAGTAGCAATACTCGTATCAGACAAAATAGACTTTAAAATAAAGACTATTACAAGAGACAAGGAAGGACATAACATAATGATAAAGGGATCAATCCAAGAAGAAGATATAACAATTGTAAATATTTATGCACCCAACATAGCAGCACTTCAGTACATAAGGCAAAGGCTATCAGCCATAAAAGGGGAAATCAACAGTAACACAATCATAGTAGGGGACTTTAACATCCCACTTTCACCAATGGACAGATGATCCAAAATGAAAGTAAATAAGGAAATACAAGCTTTAAGTGATACATGAGACCAGGTGGACTTAATTGATATTTATAGGACATTCCATCCAAAAACAACAGATTATACTTTCTTCTCAAGTGCACATGGAACGTTCTCCAGGATAGATATCTTGGGGCACAAATCAAGCCTCAGTAATTTAAGAAAATTGAAATCATATCAAGTATCTTTTCTGACCACAATGCTATGAGACTAGATACCAATTACAGGAAAAAACACTGTAAAAAATACAAACACATGGAGGCTAAACAATACACTACTAAATAACCAAGAGGTCACTGAAGAAATCAAAGAGGAAATTAAAAAATACCTAGAAACAAATGACAACAAAAACACGACAACCCAAAATGTATGGAATCAGTGAAAGCAGTTCTAAGAGGGGAGTTTATAGCAATACAATCCTACTCAAGAACAAGAAAAATCTCAAATAAACAACCCAACCTTACCCCTAAAGCAATTAGAGAAAGAAGAAGAAGAAAAAAAACCAACCCAAAGTTAGCAGAGGAAAGAAATCATAAAGTTCAGAGCAGAAATAAATGAAAAAGAAAAGAAGGAAACGATAGCAAAGATCCATAAAACTAAAAGCTGGTTCTTTGAGAAGATAAACAAAATTGATAAACCATTAGCCAGACTCATCAAGAAAAAAAGGGAGAACACTCTAATCAACAGCATTAGAAATGAAAAAGAAGTAACAACTGACACTGCAGAAGTACAAAGAACCATGAGAGACTACTACAAACAGCTATATGTCAATAAAATGGACAACCTGGAAGAAATGGACAAATTCTTACAAAGGTACAACCACACAAGACTGAACCAGGAAGAAACAAAATATGAACAGACCAATCACAAGCACTAACACTGAAACTGTGATTTAAAATCTTCCAACAAATAAAGGCCCAGGGCCAGAAGACTGACTTCACAAGTGAATTCTACAAAACATTTAAAGCAGAGCTACACCTATCCTTCTCAAACTCTTCCAAAATATAGCAGAAGGAGGAACAATCCCAAACTCATTCTACAAGGCCACCATCACCCTGATACCAAAACCAGAAAAAGATGTACAGAAAAAGAAAACTGCTGGCCAATATCACTGATGAGCATAGATGTAAAAATCCTCAACAAAATACTAGCAAACAGAATCCAACAGCACCTAAAAGGATCATACCCCATGAGCAAGCGGGGTTAATCCCAGAAATGCCAGGTTCTTCAATATACGCAAATCAATCAATGTGATACAGCATATTAAACAAATTGAAGGATAAATGCCATATGATCATCTCAATAGATGCAGAAAAATGTTCTGACAAAATTAAACACCCATTTATGACAAAATCTCTCCAGAAAGTGGACATAGAGGGAACCTACCTCAACATAATAAAAGCCATATATGACGCACCCTCAACGAACATCACTGTCAATGGTGAAAAACAGAAACCATTTCCCCTACAATCAGGAACAAGACAAGGTTGCCCACTCTCACCACTATTATTCAACATAGTTTTGGAAGTTTTAGCCTTGGCAATCAGGGAAGAAAAAGAAATAAAAGGAATCCAAATTGGAAAGAAGAAATAAAGCTGTCACTGTTTGCAGATGACATGATACTATACATAGAGACTCCTAAAGATGCTACCAGAAAACTACTAGAGCTAATCAATGAATCTCGTAAAGTAGCAGGATACAAAATTAATGCACAGAAATCTCTTGCATTCCTCTACACTAATGATGAAAAATCTGAAAGGGAAATTAAGGAAACACTCCCATTTACCACGTCAACAAAAAGAATAAAATACCTAGAAATAAACCTACCTAGGGAGACAAAAGATGGGTATGCAGAAAACTATAAGACACTGATGAAAGAAATTAAAGATGATACAAACAGATGGAGAGATATACCATGTTCTTGGATTGGAAGAATCAACATTGTGAAAATGACTATACTACCCAAAACAGTCTACAGAGTCAATGCAAAACCTATCAAACTACCAATGGCATTTTTTACAGAACTAAAACAAAAAATTTCACCGTTGGTATGGAAACACAAAAGACCTGGAATAGCCAAAGCAATCCTGATAAAGAAAAATGGATCTGGATGACTCAGCCTCCCTGACTTCAGACTATACTACAAAGCTACAGTAATCAAGACTGTACAGTACTGGCACAAAAACAGATATATAGATCAATGGAACAGGATAGAAACCCCAGATATAAACCCACACACATATGGTCACCTTATCTTTGATAGAGGAGGCAAGAATATACAATGGAGAAAAGACAACCTCTTCAATAAGTGGTGCTGGGAAAACTGGACAACTACAAGTAAAGGAATGAAATTAGAACACTCCCTAACATGATACACAAAAATAAACTCAAAAAGCATTAAAGACCTAAATGTAAGGCCAGACACTATAAAACTCTTAGAGGAAAACATAGGCAGAACACTCTGACATAAATCACAGCAAGATCCTTTTTGACCCACCTCCTAGGATAATGGAAATAACAAACAAAAATAAACAAATGGGACCTAATGAAACTTCAAAGCTTTTGCACAGCAAAG
>RJWK010071600.1:0-10650 GCA_004363435.1 Platanista minor
TAAATAAATTAAAAAAAAAAAAAAAAAAGACTTGTGGGGGCTTCCCTAGTGGCGCAGTGGTTGAGAATCCGCCTGCCAACACAGGGGACACAGGTTCGAGCCCTGGTCCAGGAAGATACCACATGCCACAGAGCAACTAAGCCCGTGTGCTACAACTACTGAAGTCCGCGTGCCTAGAGCCCGCGCTCTGCAACAAGAGAAGCCACCGCAGTGAGAAGCCAGCACACCGCAACGAAGACACAACACAGCCAAAAATAATAAATAAATTTATTTTTTTTAAAAAAGACTTGTGTTTGCCCATGCTGTTGCCTGTTCATGCCTCTCCCTAGACTGTCTTCTCCCTTTGCCTCTGTGTATCTGACCAATTCCTACTTCTTCCTTGGGACTTAGCACAAGCGTCACCTCCTTCAGGGAGCTTTCCCTGATTTCCCCCCAGGTTGGGTGAGGGTTCTCTTAAGACCCCAACAGTCATTATACCACTGTGCTTCTGTGTGCTCTCTGCAGGGAAGGGTGATCTTGTTCACCTCGGTAACCCCAAGGCCTGGCAGGACCTGACAGTGACAGCCTGTGCAAGCCCAAGGAGCAGGGCAGGCTCCAGAAGTCACATGCAGTATCACTAGGACACAAAAGATGCTCAAAATGAGACTGTCAAGGTGGGAAGGCCCAGATCACAGAGGGTATCACCAGCCTGGGGTTGATCCCCAGGGCAACGGAAGGCAGGGCATGGACTAAAGCAGGGGAGGATGTGCTTTGTGGCTCAGAAGGCTTAGTGCAGGGGACAGTGTGGAGGAAGGCTCAGAGGGGCCAGTTTAGAGCTCCCTGTAGACCAGCAGGCCAGTAGATTAAGGTGGTGGCTGAGGGACGGGGAGAGAGAACAACTGGGAGAAAGGACCAGACTTGGTGCCTGATTGTTCGTGGGCAACAAGGGAGAGGAAGGAGTGGAAGTGACTCCTGGTGCAGTTCCCCTCATCTCTAGGGAGAGAGGAAAGAGGCTAGCAGCCAGCTCTGACACCAGTCACCTTGGACACAAATAACCCCCAGGGACCCTGCCCCCGCTGCGCCGAGCTGCGAGCTGCAGCCTCTGACAGTGCCCCCACTCACCCTATTTTCCCAAGGGGTTGACTGGACCCTCTGCTGGCTCCTTGCCCACCGTTCCCTCCCATAGTCTGCTCTGTGCCTGCCTGGAGGGGAGGGGCGGCCGCAGAGGCCCTGCTGGGAGGGAGGACGGGCGAGCTAAGGAAACCAGCCCAGCAGACACCCAACTGAGGAGCAAGGGAGAGCCAAGAAGAGAGGGCGTGACAGACAAAAGAGGAGGAGCAGTACAGCAGCACCAAACACCAGAGACACAAGATGCCTTCCTGATCCTCTTGCCCACCCCCCATTTTAGAGATGGGGAAACTGAGGCCCAGAGATGGCAACAGTTTAGGAGCCTAGAACTCAAGTTTCAGCAGACCCACACTCTTCTGTTGGAATCCCTCGGCCTGGAGCAGCCACCTCCACCCTAGTCTGGGTATAGAGCACCACAGCCAACCCCTCAAGTGGAGGGCTGGACGGCTAGCTGAGCCTATGATTCAGTCCCCCTGAAGTCCCCATGGTATAGAGGGCTGGACTGAAAGACAGGGGGCTTGAGTTCTCACTCTGCTGTAGGACTGATTTCTCATCTGTAAAATGTCCTATACTTTTTTTGATAAACCTCTCTACAAGGAGCCACTGAGGGATGAAGGAAGACTGTGAATCCAAAAAGGCCACAGAACCCCAGGAGGACTGGGCAAAAACCCATGTCCCTTAGCAAGTCTTTCCCCTCTCCTGGACTCACTTTCCCTAACTGCTCAAAAGGGTCCTAGATTCATTGATCTTAAAGGTCCAATCCATCACTGGAAGCCGGTAGGATGCACCCACTGTCTGCCAAAGTTTTAAATTCTAGAGCCAACGTAAAACCTCACGACCGCAGAACTGGCGCTTGGAAGCCCTCTTCAGGCCTGTCACGGGTCACCGGGGGAATCACTGCCACTCCTGCCCAGGTACTATACTGGCTCCGTCCTCAAGGCCCCTCGCCACCCCGGCTGCAAAACTACTGCGGTTGCCCCTAGGGGGCAGTGTTGCCCCGAACTTGGGCCGCCGCGGCTGCTGCCCCCGCCCCAACGGGCGCCGGGAGAATACTTGAGTTCTGGGAATGTTTGACACCCCCCAGCACACACACCGCCCCCCGCTGCCAGCCCCAGCCCCGGGGGCTCCTGCGCCGCTCGCAGTCCCGGTGCGGACTAGCTGCTGGCTCTCCCACCTCTCCCAGCAGAATACACTTCGCAAGGACAGGGCTTTTATTTTTGTTTTCTCGCAGGAGTGGGGGGAGTAGGGGGGGGTGGGGAGTGGGCAGGTATTGGTCTCAGGCTGCTCGCGCGAACTAGGATGTCTCTGTGCTCAGAGATCCGAAGGAGAAATTTGTGGGGAGAGGGGGCTTGTTCTCCTAAGAACCTGTCAGCTGCTTCCCCCGTCAACCACGTATCCCTTTGATAAGGGGTTGGCGGGCATCCACCTCCTCCCCCAGATCCTTCTGCAAGGATCCTCCAACCCCGCCAGGAAGCAGCCCGAGGCGGAGGGTCGGGGCTGCAGGGTCCGATGTACCCGACCCCACCACTAGCTTCGCCTTCCCCAGCTCAAGCCCAGGGCCAGGGGCCGGGACACAGCACAGCCCGCGTCTGAGGGGCTGGGTTTGGGGGGGGGGTGACTTCTGCTGTTAAGTACCCCCACCCCCCAGCCCCAGCTGTGAGCAGCAAAGTCAGGGTCTGGAGTGAAGACGGTAAAGGGGAAACGCAGGGAAAACCCCATTCAAGTTTGGTACAACGGTTTAATGGAGGTGGAGGGGGGGGGATGTAGGAAGAATTTAAAAGCCCCGAACCCACAAAGCAGACTTTTTAAAAAATTATAATTGAAAACATCTCAAAGTAAGGGCCGCCAGGAGCGGGCCAGCTCCCCCCCTCCCCGCCCCATCCCCCTCTCCTGCTCCCCAGAGACCGATGAAGTCATGATAAGTAGGCTGCAAAAAAAAAGTGTGTGGGGGGGTGGCTTGGAGGGGCTGGGGGCACCGGGGTCCCAGGCTGGGGCCCCGCGCGGACACAGTTTGGATACTATGGTTACGCGATCCGACCCAAACAGCGAAAGCGGACAACAATAGCGGCCGCCAGAGGAGGAAATTCCTTCCGGGGTGGACGGCGCGGGGGGAGGGGCGCCTGGCTGGAACGCCGAGGCGGCGGCTCGGCCAATCAGCGCGCGGCCGCCGGCGGTTTCAAGGTGCCCCGCGCCGCGCGCCCCCACCCCACCCCCCACCCCACCCCCCCGCGCGCTCCGCTCGGGCGCTGGAATTGCTGAGACGTTTCCCTGCACGCGCTCGGGTAACCCTGCGGGGGCTGCTGCCCAGGCCGACCCTCTCCCTAACCCTGCTCTTCGCCCCCTCTCGGAGCCCACCGCCCAGGGAAGGCTGAGCGTTCCGCTGCTTGAGTTGCTTGCAGCTGAGGGAGGTGGGGGAAGAAATCCCCCCAAACTACCCCTTTCTGTGGGGTTGGTTCCTACACAAGCCTGTTTTCTATTTTAAAGCATAGAAAAGAAAAAATGAGAGACGGAGAACGGGGAGAGCGAAGATCCACCCCAACTCAAGAAGCCTGGGAGGCTATGACCCCTGCCTGCCTGGCCGCAGGGGCTGTTACATAAGTTGGGTTATTGATATTGGCGGCCCTGGCCGGGCATCTGGCATGCAGAGGTCCAAGGGCAAAGCTGGCATTTAGAAAAGCCCCCCTCCAGTTACTGTTACCTGCTTTATACTGGACCATAGGAACCAGGGGCTCCTCTCGGCCAGCGTCTGGGTTATTTATGTGGGGCCCATGAGGTGACCGTACCCGCTTCTCCCCCCCCGCCACCTACCAGGGGGATTCTGTGCCCAAGTCCCCCTCCTTTAGAAGCCCCGGGCTGGCTCCGGAGCCTCTTTCCCCGCCGCCAGGCCCTCCGCGGTGCCTCCTGCTCTCCTGCCAGCTGCCCAAAGCCGGTATCCTGGGCACTACGAGCACCGAGCTGGTCCCGTTCCTTTTATAAACTGAACCAGGTTTCTGCTTTCTGGTGCCTCCTGAGCTCGGAGCAGCACTCGGATGAGGAGAAGATGCCTTCTTATTCATTGCCTACTGAGAGATTCACTTCTCTGGAAGGCTCTAACGCTTAAAAAGTATTTGCCTCTCTCCCCCACTGTCTCTCTCCCTCTCTTCATATCTAATGGGGATAGCCCTAATTCTCCAGTTCTTCGCGTGTCTCTTTATAAATTAATAATGAGATTTTATTAATTATGCACGTATAGTATCTGCAAGCAGATTGCTCTGTCTCTTGATGCTTAATAATATTTTTTTTAAAAAAGGAAAAACCCTCCACACTGAAGCTGGGTATTTCGGTGTTTTTTGTTTTTTCTCCCTGCAAGCAAAAACTTCAAGGGGCCATATGTCCTCCAAGGAGGGGAGAGGAAGGCAGAAGTTGGGGAGTGCATGGGGTAAGAAAGGGAGGGATTAAAGGGGGTCCCTTTGCAGATTTTCAAGGCAGCTGAAGGCGAATTTCAAGTAGCCTGCTCACGTTTGTGATTGAGCTGCTGGTCTGAAAACATACCAAGGTTTGAGCTGCTGGTCTGAAAACATACCAAGGTTCGCCTGGGCGTTTGTGTGCTAGGCTGGATGGGCAGCTGTTAATAGTAAACAGGAAACCAGCAAGAAGAGAGCTGGCTGCAGCCCAGTCCCTCTCCCAATGCCGTGCCCCACCTCAGAGCCCCCAAACCCCTGAGCTCTCAAAACACGTTGGGTTGGGTTTCTGCGCACTTGTGCATCAGTTTTTTCCTGGGTGCCCAACACGATTCCTGGCACATAGCAAGGGCTCAACAAATATTTGCACGTTGAACAAATGGAGCTTGGAGAACATACCCGGGTGGGGAATGGTTGCACAGTGGCCAGGGGCTAGGTCTTGGGGCAGTATGCCTTGAAGGCATAAAAGTTGGGGCTGTAGTCCTCCGACAATGGGTGAGGGGCTCGCCCCTCCAGATTTCTGGTCCAGGAAGTGACAGAGCAGAGCTGAGCATTAAAAAACTAATCTGAGCGAGGGAGACCAGAGAGAGGTGCAAAGATACAGGCGTCATTAGGCGGAGTCAGTATGGCTAGAGAGAAAAGGATACAGGGGTAGCCTCATACCTTTAGCACTTGGAGATGAGGGACTGGGAGGGGTCAGGGGTGAGCTTTGATTCAAAACATTCTGGTTCCAGTTCTGAACAGCAAGTCTGTATAGAAATAGAGGTTTGAAGGGTGCAGAGATGAAGTGCAAGGACTGCTATAGAAGAGTCACCTTAGACTGAAATTTTAGAAACAGAAAAAAATAGAGACCCCAGAGGAAGCATATACAATTAATTGCCCATCAGGTTGTTTGTCCAGGGAATTATCATTGGGGACGTGGAGACCCCAAGAGGATCAGGGGCTAGTCGGGGGTCCCACAGAAAGACTGTGGCCCAGCTATCACGTCACTCCACATTTTTTTGTCTCCTTCTCAAGTTATTTGCACTACCCGCACCTCATAGGAGAGAAACAGTTTTCTCACCCAGCCCAGGGCAGACCAAGCTTTGCGACAAAAGGGTTAATTAAACTGGGTGTGTGTTGCGCAAGTGCAAAAATATTTTCTTTTCACGGGAGAAGTTGGATGCCATTTCTCCTGCCTGTGAAAGGTCTATATATCACCAAAGAGTTAAAACATAAAAATAAAATTGTGCTGGCTGAGGTTACCACAAAGCTATCAAGCTGGGTCTTGTTCCCGGAGTCCTGGCATCTGCTGTGTAATTTGGGGAGCCCTGACTCTCCCAACCGTGGGTGGGGGCGGCTGTCTGACTCCTCTCTTTGTATCCCTAATTAAAAGGGACCAGGATCCCTTACCACATGTGTGAAAGGACGTCTCTTGCGCCAAGGAAAGGTGAGGAGATACAGACGCTATGGGCACTTGAGATTCGGGGAGGGGGTACCCGGATCCAGCAGGAACCCACCCCACCACATCCCACCCATACCCCTGGACCGGATGTGTCATGACCTGCTGTGTGACCTGGAGCAAGGCTCTCAGTTTCCCCACAAATTAAGTTAAGGAAAGGAGAGGAGGTTGGTTGAAGATCAAAGATCCTTCTCGCTCTCTGCTTCTAAGATATGGGTCCAACAGGGCCTCAGGCCTATCTTCCCTCGCGGTCTGTTGGGATGGAACCTCTGCCCCCAAGCAGTCAACAGGCCTGTATCCTGCCCCCAGTTCCAGTTGTGGGCCAAGGTCCAAAAACACAAACCACCTTTAGACCACAAAGTTCCCCAAATTGTAGACATGCCCAAGCTCCAAGAGACAGTGTCTCCCACAGGCAAATACAGCAAAACCCTAGGTTCAGACACCATCTAGGCTGATAGGTCACCAAGCCCAGCTCACCTGGGATGCACATAAGCCCTCCACAACATCCCAGGCTAGTGTTTGTCCAGCCCCTGCTCGAATGCCTCGCATGACAAGGAGCGCACTATCACTTATGAACCCTAGCACAGTGTACCACTTACTGCTCCTGTGCACCACGAGGTCCTGCTAGTATTTCAAAGCCAGCCTGTACCAGGATTGAGCTCTCGGTGCTGTCCTCGATAGACCTGGTCCTCTTCCACTTCCTCCCACCCATCCTGGCACAGACAACTGGCACCACAAACTAAAAACTTAGGACTTCTTCCTGATTTCTTGTTCCCCCTCCAATGAGTCAGTCCCCAAGTCCTGACATTCAGCCTTCTTACTGTCTCTCCAGTCAGTCCCACCTCCTCATCCCCACTGCCTCCTCATCACTCACCTGTATGGTAGCAGCTGCTTCCTAGCTGGTCTCCCTGTCTCCTGTTTAGCCCCATCCAAATTACCCTCCATGCTGCCTACCAGCGGGCTCTTTCTAAACCCTTAACCTGAATATGACACTCCTCTGCTTATAAATAAATGATGACTTGAGTTGCCCGCATGACCAAACTCCAAAATTCCTTAGCACAGTATTCAAGGCCTTTCTCGATGTGGTACAGACACAATGAGATCCCATCGCCCGCTCCTCCCGGCAAATTTACCTGGCGCGCTGTTCCCTGAACACACTTTGTTCTTTCACGCCGGTGTCTTTGTCCATGCAGTGCCCTCCACCTAGGACACCCCTCTCGGCATTGAAGAAAGAGATGAAAAGTACAGGATCCCTGCCCTAGAGGAACCCACATTCTAGAGCTGCACTATCCGCTATGATAACCACTCACCATGCAGACCGATTGAGCCTATGAAATGTGGCTAATTCAAACGGAGGTGAGCAGTGAGTGTAAAATACACACCAGATTTCAAAGACGTATTACAAAAATAATAATAGTAATGTAAAGTAGCTTGTTAATAATTTGTTTATGTTGATTCCATGTTTATCTTTTTTTTTTTTTTTTTTTGCGGTACGCGGGCCTCTCACTGTCATGGCCTCTCCCGTTGCGGAGCACAGGCTCTGGACACGCAGGCTCAGCGGCCACGGCTCACGGGCCCAGCCGCTCCGCGGCATGTGGGATCTTCCCGGACCGGGGCACGAACCCGCGTCCCCTGCATCGGCAGGTGGACTCTCAACCACTGCACCACCAGGGAAGCCCTATCATATTTTTGATATTTGGGGCTTAATAAAACGTATTAGTAAAAGTAATTCCATCTGTTTCTTTTTACTTTTTACAACGTGGCTACTAAAGAATTTAAAAGTACCTCCCATTTGTGACTTGAGGGGTATGTCTGCGAGACAATGCAGCCACGAGTACAGACATGGAAACCAGTGGTTTGAATGATGATGTTGGGGAGTGACGATGGGGGGAAACACAGAGTGCTAGAGGCCAAGGTGAAGGCAGCGCCCACCCCCACCCCCATCTGATGGTGGTGAGTTTAGGCTTGCCAGCACGGCCCTGTCCTCAGACAGCACCTGGTCCAGCTGGCACACCAGGACAAGTGCTGGCAGAAGCAAGTGCAGAAAGGGAGGTAAGGAGTACATTCAGAGCTCACTCAGGTCCCACCCGGGCACTTTCTCTGGAAGCCATCCCTGACCCTCCTGTCCCGTGCCCCAGCCTGGGTGAGTGCTCCTGAGGGCTCCCACAGCCCCTCTGCTTCCTTCCTGGTCACAGCACTGAGCAGTCTGCGCTGTCATCACCTTTGATGCGTGTAACCATCTGGCCACCCTCCCCGCTCAGGCTTGAGGGCGGGCGGCACCTCACGTCCTCACAGTGGTGTCCCAGGGCTTGGCACAGGGGGGACCTCGGTGAATGTTTGTTGAAAGTTGAATGAATTCCTTCGTTCAACAAACGTCCATTGACCCTGAGCGACCTTTCCAACTACATCCTTCCACAACCCCACACATCCTGAAACGTGCCTTCCATCAACCAACCATATGAACCCACGTTGCTGCCCAGAAGAGTGACGGTGCTGGGTTTCACTGAGCACCGACCATGGTTACAGTACTTATGCAGGTTATCCTGTTTCATTTTCTCTATAATCCTGTGAGATAGATTCCCTATATCCCCATTTTTGTACAGGTGAGGAACTTGAAGCTTAGAGAAGTGAGGTGACTTGCCCAAGACCAAGGTCACTCGGTAGGTCTGGAAGGAGGCGACTTTCACAAATCCACCCTCCAATCCCCAGGCCTACAGCCTAAGACAGGGCTCATGCAGGGTCTTCCTGGGACTATCCCGGTAGACTGCTCTTCACCCTCTCCCTTTACTTGCTTTCTCCTCCTTCTCCCTCTGTGTCTCCAGCCTATGCCTCCAGCTGCGTTTAATGCAGACACCAGCAGTAGGGAGGGCCCCTACCCCACACCCTGTGCAGGGGAAGTGCCTCCCCCCAAAGGCCGCCCAGGGCTGAGCACCCCACCCCCAGCTGAGGAAGGGAGGAGGGAGAGAAAGAGAAACCCACCGGGGCCTCTGGGGCACAGCCCTGAGGAGCCCCGGTGTTTGGTTTCAATTAGGAGGACAAATTCCAGGAAGCCAGGCCAGTGCTGGGGGCGGGGGGTGCTCAGAGCAGGGCTCAGAATGAGGAGGCCCCTGGAATCTGGCCTCAGGAAGAGGCTCCCTTAAGGTGAGGGGCCCGCTGGGGAAGAAGCCTGGGCCCCAGGGCCCAGTTGAGGTCCCAGTTCATGGCTACCAACTTGCAGTGTGCTGTCATGGGTGTGGAGAACATGGGTCAGGTGCCTGGCACCCAGTAGGCTCTCGTGGGCCCAGGAAGTGGGGGCCAGCAGTGCTTCTGTTCACGCTTACACTGTTCTACACGTTCCACCTCTGGGCGTGGGGAAGGGTGCCTGGTGGTTGACGATGCAATCTGCTGCGTGGCAAGCTGAGGGCTGGGCCCTGGGGCCCCCAGACAACTGAAGCTGAGAGCTCGTGCACAGTCCAGGAGCGACAGGTACAAATAACTGCCGTGCCACGTGGCCAACATCAGAACAGCACCAAAAGCAAGGCTCTGGAGGCTCAGAGGAGAATGGAAGATCCAAGAGGGAAAGAGCCTCATCTGTTCTGTTTATGCAGGTGTCCCCGGCCCCTAGCATCATGTCTGGCACAGAGGAAGCACCCAATAGATAGTCACTGAATTCATGGATGAATTCTTCTGGGAAGTTTCAGGGAAAGCTTCTTAGAAGAGGAGTACATCTAAGCAGGGTTTTAAGAAATGAATCAAAGCTTGGAGTCCGAAAAGGGAAAAAGGGCATTCCAAGCAAAGGAAATAGTTGATGCAGGGATGAGGCAGCAGGGAGCACATGGCAAAGTGTTCATTGATTCACTCATTCAACAAATATTGGGGCTTCCCTGGTGGCACAGGTTAAGAATCTGCCTGCCAATGCAAGGGACACGGGTTCGAGCCCTAGTCCAGGAAGATCCCACATGCCACGGAGCAGCTAAGCCCGTGCGCCGCAACTACTGAGCCTGTGCTCTAGAGCCCGTAAGCCACAACTACTGAGCCCGTGTGACACAGCTACTGAAGCCCATGCACCTCGAGGCCATGCCCCACAACAAAGAGAAGCCACTGCAATGAGAAGCCTGCGCACCACAACGAAGAGTGGCCCCTGCTCACTTCAACTAGAGAAAGCCCGCACGCAACAACAAAGACCCAACGCAGCCATAAATAAATAAATAAATGAATATGTGACTCTTTAAAAAAAAAAAATTGATGTGGATGGACCTAGAGTCTGTCATACAGAGTGAAATAAGTCAGAAAGAGAAAAACAGATACCGTATGCTAACACACATATATGGAATCTAAAATAAATAAAAAAACAAACAAACAAATAAATAAATAATGGTTCTGAAGAACCTAGGGACAGGACAGGAATAAAGACACAGACGTAGAGAATGGACTTGAAGACACAGGGAGGGGGAAGGGTAAGCTGGGACGAAGTAAGAGAGTGGCATGGACATATATACACTACCAAATGTAAAATAGATAGGTAGTGGGAAGCAGTCGCATAGCACAGGGAGATCAGCTAGGTGCCTTGTGTCCACCTAGAGGGGTGGGATAGGCAGGGTGGGAGGGAGACTCAAGAGGGAGGGGATATGGGGATATATGTATACGTATAGCTGATTGACTTTGTTATACAGCAGAAACTAA
>RJWK010071601.1:0-10649 GCA_004363435.1 Platanista minor
CTAAAAAAAATGAAATGGTTCTAAAGAACATAGGGGCAGGACAGGAATAAACATGAAGATGTAGAGAATAAACTTGAGGACACAGGTATGGGGAAAGGTAATCTGGGACGAAGCAAGAGAGTAGCATGGACATATATACAGTACCAAATGTAAAATAGATTGCTAGTGGGAAGCAGCTGCATAGCACAGGGAGATCAGCTCAGTGCTCTGTGACCACCTAGAGGGGTGACATAGGGAGGGTGGGAGGGAGATGCAAAGGTAGGAGATATGGGGATATATGTATATGTATAGCTGATTCACTTTGTTTTACAGCAGAAACTAACACACCATGGTAAAGCAATTATACTCCAATAAAGATGTTTAAAAAATTAAATGAAATAAAATAAAATGGGTAACCAACAAAGTCCTACTGTACAGCAGAGGGAACTCTGTTCAATATTACATAGCAACCTAAATGAGAGAAGAATTTGTATATATATAACTGAATCACTTTGCTGTACACCTGAAACTAACACAGCATTGTTAATCAACTGTTCTCCAATATAAAATAAAATGTTAAAACAAAACAAGTAAAAACAAAAACAAAAGATGCATTGATGTCTCTCTTGCTGACTCTGAGCTCCTTCTTCAGTCTTGAAGCTGAACAAGCACAGGGCTTGTAGGCCTGCAGCATGTAGCCCAATACTGGGCAAGTACAAGTATAACAATATAATACACACACACACACACACACACACACACACACACACACACACCTTTATGTTAACAGTAAGTAAAAGAATAAAACTGAAGTTGTCTCAGCATTTTCAGAAAAAGTGGATCAAAGCAAGGATACCTGCTTTTTATCACTACGAGTTCTAAACCATAGCAAGAAAAGGAGAAAAAAAAAGCAGCTATTGGAAAGAAAGATAAGTTCTAGATATTTATGTACAAAGATATTCACAAATATATAATTGTCTAACTGAAAAAATCAAAGGAATCTATCGAAATTTTTCCTGAGAATCAAGAGGATATTCCATTCAATAAAATGACAGATTCAAAATACATTAAAAAAAATCAACAGTTCTTCAATAAGCCAAAAAGAAACTGATCTGAGGAAATAAATAAGATAATAAAGGCACTTAATTTTTAAGTTCTATTCAGTTTGAACATTTATAGTTAAAAAATGATTTCATAAATTTGGAAATGACTTTCATAATGCAGCTATTTAAAACATTACAAAGCAAACAATAAGGCACATTAGTAAACATTTTACATATAATGTAGTTTTAAATATGTGTACAGAAAATTACAAAGTCCTAAAATATTGTGCTGAAAGTTTTTGAAAAGACCTAATTTTTAAAATCTTTACTAAGAATGTATTTTATACCTAGCATTTGAATCATCTTTCGGTTTACAGAAATTTAACTGTGTATGATTTAACTGGTTTACTTATAAGAATTATATTAACTTCAATAAAAAAATGGCTGCAATATTTTGCCCATTTCTGAGATTCCAGGTAATGTCTAAATCTACTTTATTTATTGAGGCTTTATGGAAATGGTCATATATTTAAATATTAATTAGTATGTAACTAAGTAATAGAGTGGTAAAACCCTTATGTAGCACTGTCCATACTATGAAATTATTAAAGTTGCTTTGTATTCCTCAGTGAGGTACAAAGCAAATATACCAGCTGATAGTGATAAGTGGGAGAATGGAGGTTAAGCAGTTTGAGAAGAAATGAAAAAACTTAAAATATAATCATCTGTGAGAGAAAAAAAATAATAGATTGGTAACAAACACTATTGTTACCAGGCAATACGAGGGGAACTTTACAGTTGGAGTGTTTTAATTTGGATGTTCATGGGTTTCTTTTTTCTCCTAGCTAGATTTAGTTTCATGGGTGCAGATATGAAGTAAGTGTGAATTGCAAGTTAACAAAAGGTTGTATTGGCACAAATAAAGTGTAATAAGAGAGGGCAAAAGCTTTATGAGAGTTTACGCAAGAAATGACAATAATTGTTGTTCCTAATATTTAATCCTAAGATATTAAGAACATGGGGTTGAGGGACTATGAAAATTTCGAAGGATAAAAAGATTTCAGTCCTGGCAGAACTGAAAGATTGCTGGAGTCAGAGTGTGTGAGCTGGAGACCTAAATGTGTGGGAGAGCTGAGATTTTGGCAGGTCATGCTGTTGATAAATTCCACCCCAGCGCCTGGCCGGGAGTTCCTGCAGCACATTGGAAAAATACAGTTATTGGAGAAGATAAGGTTGGGGGACTCAGGTCCTGGGTACTAGGAGATCCTCCACATGAATATTAAAATCACCCCCGAATTATGAAAGGGGTCTTACTGAAGAGAA
Source organism: Platanista minor (assembly GCA_004363435.1). Lineage (NCBI taxonomy): Eukaryota > Metazoa > Chordata > Mammalia > Artiodactyla > Platanistidae > Platanista > Platanista minor. The sequence continues at coordinate 2,346 of RJWK010071601.1, forward strand.
TAATAATAAATCAGAACAAAAATCATCCAGGACAAAGTGGAGGAATCATCCTGTGAACATGATAGATGATTACTTGAAAGAGGGACATCTCGGGTTCTCTAGTTATTACTCCCATATGCCATTCACTCCTAAGGCTAAAGGTCTCCACTCACAAAAGGCTACTTTAGGTTTTAATCTCCTGCACAAAAATTTCAACATCTTTATAGATCTTTCATATTTATTTCCCTGGACACGTATTGAAACTCCTATAGAGATCTCAAAATTTTAGACAAATATCATGTATAACAATGATCCTTTTAAATGTCCTTTCTGAAGTTGCTAAGTGATGACGCTCAAGTCCAATCTCTAGCTTCCCCAGCCCACTAACTCTTCACCATGCCTCATTTTCCCTGTAGAGTCACCCGAGATCTCACAGGAAAATCTCGGAGAGGATCTTGGTAGAGCCAGTAAGAGCATCTACTACATTAGGAGCACAGTGGAAGGTTTTCAAGAGGGAATGGTGCTAATGGGTTCCAAGCAAAAGTGATGTATAGGGGCATAGGGAGGTTTGAGTACTAGAGCTTCTTTCTGTAACTAAAATGAACATGGACAAGGAGGATAATTACATATATCCTGTTGGTCCCAAAAAAAGATAGAAGTGGAGAGGCTGTGATTGTGTAGGGAATGGACTACCAGAAGCAGAAGTTTGGGTCACCCACCACCTTGACTCCTGCTGACAGAGTCTTGTAGAAGGGCAGTCACACTCCAGATGCTTTATTGAGCCCTGCTGAGTAGGGTCGGCTGAGGGTAATTCCTCCAGAGATCCTCTTCCTGGTGATAACCTGCACAATAGCTTCTTTACCCTGCACAGTCCAGCACTCATTGAACTGACTTGAATAATTTAACAACATTTGATTAAATTGTAAGATGGTTATGTGGTTATCTGTATTATTTAGGGTAGTCTATACAGCTAGAACAAATAGAATTCAAAATTCAAAAGCTCAAAGGAAAGAGGAGGTTACTTCTTGCTCATATACCAGTCTGGATTGGGTGCTGCTGGTTGAGAGAGCGTCTTCTCCATCTGGTCATTCAGGGACCCAGGTCCGTGGTGTCCAGTTGCCTTCAACTGGTTGTTTCTAAGGCTTCTAGGGTCCTCAGTGTTCCAGCCTGAACAAGGCAGGAAAAGAGCTTGGCGGAAGGTGTTTGAGAAGTTGTGTGGGTTTTGTCTGGAGGTAATGATGTTCCCATTGTTGAAAACATAGTTACAAGGATGTTGATGCTTACATGCAAAGAAACCTGGGTGATGTGGTCTAGCCACGCACTTGGAAAGGAGAGAAAATTCTTATGTAGAGAGCTGGCCGTCTCCAGAGATGTTTCTGAGAATACCTTATTAGCCTCTTTAATCATCTTCTTACATAACTAAAAGAATAAACCTGCTTAAAGAACAAAAAAAGATGCCAAATTACAGTCAATGCATTTTGTCTATATAGTTTTGCTATGTCTCTCTTTAGAGATTCACTGAATGGTGAATATTGTGTTTTTAATATCTACTTTTTTGTTATTTTACCCAGAGACAAAGTAGTATAATTATGTTTCTTGAGTTTATGTCTTTTCTTCTTAATTCAATTATCAGGCCTTTGGAGGCAAGAGGATTTCTTCCTCTTTATATGCATAATGGCAAAGATTGAGGCATGCAGTAATAATCTCTAAATGTAACTGAATTATTCAGAGCTTCTTATTTTATTTTTCAAAGAGAAAATCAGACTTAAGGGCTATTTATAATCCTTCAATGTGCTTATGAACTTAAGTGACATCTGCTGATATTAGAAGTTACCTTTAATCAGGGTGGGGTTGCATGATTAAAACACTAATTTTTACTGATACGCTGCTAATCAAGGAGTAAGTCACAATTCAGCAGAACAAATTTAGTCCTCAAAAGAAACAGAAATGCCTGCAACATAAAAAGGAGACTATACCGTTCAGCTGAACAGTTTATTTTGTAGCTTCATAATGGGTCCTTTGATCAGGTCTAGGGCAGAGATTCCTGTTCACTCTGCATCATGGCACACAGAGATAACGATAATGTAAAAGGTAAGGTTTTTCATGTCCACTAAGTCTGGCCTAGCTGCTCTGTCGTGTGCATACCTAGTATTTCAGGAGTCTCGATGGGAATTTCTGGTGTTGACAACAATTCCAATTTCTTACCATTGAGATGCTAAATAGATACCATCACAAAAATGCTTGGGTGCTATGTCATAATTTTAGGAAAGAAAAGAAAAAATCTTATACTGACATACATTGTCTTGTTTTTGTTGAATAGGTGATAGTAATGGAGAAACATACTCAAAATTCTCCATCCGTTGCTATACAGTAAACAATAAAATTAAATAGTAAGTTTAAAATTTAACCTAAACTTGTTGAGACTCATTGTCACGGGATGGCATGATTACCTTATAAAGTTGTCTTCCTGTCTTAGCATGACTTACTTGATAGAGACCCAGGCATGATTATAAAGATTAGAAAAAGTTTTCTGTGCTGTTGGCTCAGCAGAAATGGAGAGGTGATTTGTCATTATAAACCATATTGTTGAATTCAGAAATTTTCTTTTCCTTACTGAGAATATGAGTTGCTTAATGGTAGCATCTGTTGTTGGCCCAGTAGGCAGGCAATGGGCTGGAAGTGATGCCAGCTTGGATGCATGAACCTCTGGCAGCTCCTGAGTGGACTATGGCCCAGGCACCCTCAGGGGGTTAATAGTTCAGGCTCTCCAAGACTAGAACGTGAAAACAGTGGATTTCTTGTGTGTGTGTGTGTATGTGGCTTGTGGGATGCATGGACAGCAGGCGCAGCTGTTCGGAAGCTACAAAGTACCTGCTGCCATGAACTTCATGATGGTTAATAAGGAAGGAGTTACTGAAAGATTTGAGCATTGCTCTATGTCACTTCAGGTCTCAGAAAGGGACTCCATTTATTTACTGACAGTAATGATACCAACAATTCCTGAAATTCAGTAAATTATATAGCAAATATTAGAATTAATTATTTACATTAAAATGTATGCCTAACAAGCAATTTTGTACTATATCTTTTTGTTTATATTGAGACTAAAAGAGAGCATATTTACTCATATGTTAATCTATTTTAGCATGCGAGGTGATAAATATAACATTGTCCCTTTGTATAAGTATGTGTAGATGAAATAGGATTATTCTATTCACATAAATATGACCATCGTTTTGTAAATTAAAATACCGCCTGTTTACCTCATGAATGAAAAAGTACAGGCTTAATTAATTTTTGTTAGTCCTGGGTGATGTTCCATTGTATAACGTTGTGTATTTAGTCATTTCTCTATTGAAAAATATTTTTCAATTTTTATACAATTGTTGCTTGTTTTTTGTCACCTTCAATATAATCAGTTTTCAATATATGCTCTTAAGCTTATATTTTATATTCTAGCATTTTTATTTCTTTTGGAAAGTTTTCCCAAATAGAATTTCCTGATTATTTTCTGTTTTTCCACATCTTTGTCAAGACTAGTTATCAATTTGTGTTTTGTTTTCTTTTTTAATTTTGGCAAGCTGGTAAGTAAAACTATAGTATCACTGTTACTTTAATTAACGTCTCAGTATTATCTAATGGAGTTAAACCTATGTTCGTATAGGTATTATCTATATAACTCAACTCTTCTGAGAGTTTCCTCATCATGGGCTTTTTTTAAAAAATTCTTTTTAGTCCTTTTTTAAAAAAAATTATTTATTTATTTATTTATTTTTGACTGTGTTGGGTCTTCGCTGCTGCCCACGGGCTTTCTCTAGTTGTGGAGTGCAGGGGCTACTCTTCATTGCTTCATTTTACAAAAACTATTTCTAAAGAATAATGTATAACATTTACTAGTTTAATGTATTACATATCTATCTATTTTTTCTTTTGCTTTACTTATGGTATATTTCTCCATGCAAATATATTATGTGTAATTCGTAGTTAAACTACTTTTCCCCTTTATGACAACTCTATTCTCTGAATAGCTTAGAAACCCTCAGCCCCACAATGTTATAGAAATATTCTCCTAAACATTTTTTGCTACTTATTTTAAAGATGTTTATATCTGATCTACAATTGACATGAAACTTATTTTTCTATATTTTTACAAGGTGAAGGGCTATTTTTCTTATTTCTCTTTGAGCAGCTACTCTTAACCACATCCTGTATTTAATAACTTTTTATGTACCAAACTGAAATGATACCTTATCTTACACAATGCTATATACTATATTTGGATCATTTCCTAGACTCTCTATCCTGTTCAACTAATCTATCCATTTTCTTCTTAATACCATATCATTTAATACAGTCACTCATATTATACTTTAGTAGCCTTTAAAGTAAGCACTTTCCATTTTTATTTTAATTTAAATTATCTTATAATATTCTGATTAGAATTGTAATAAGTTTATATGGACATTTAAATAATTAAATCATGACTGATTTCTCTGTTAAGGACCTCTTACTTTATATTCATTCAATAAGATTTGATAACTATCTTTGTCTTCATATATATCCTATACTTTTCCTATTTAATTTATTCAGGGATATTTTACACATATTTTTCCATTTTTATTAAAATGTAATTTCCATTTGAAATTCAAAAAGATTCTTGCTAATGTATTAAAACTGTTGATTTCTGTATATGCAGCTAGTCTTCAGCCACATTAAAAATATCTAGTTCATCATGTTTGCAGAGAAGTCTTTTCTAAATTTATAATCATAAAATGCAGTTAAATTTATTTTGCCAAACATTAATTTTCTTACCTTATTGCACTGGCTAGAACCCCCAAAACAATAACAAAAATCTCTGGTGAGTTTTATTCTTGATTTTACTGAACCTGGATTTAGTAGTTTATTATTTGGTATGCTATCTTTTGGAGAACTTTAGCTAATACTCTTTATAATATTTCATTGTTTTATCTACATTCTGATGCTACTGATTTTTAAGCTGGGAATAACTTGCAAATTTTCCTCTTCTATTGGTGTAAATATATTGAATAAACATTAGTATAATGTGTATAGATAATATTGTTACATGTGAAGTTTAGAAGTTACATGGATACTGCATATATAGAATACTAATGTAAAGAAAGCACTCAGATAAGCAGGAATTTATATACAATTTAAACCAAAGCTGTTTTGATTTTATCTCAGAATGATAAATCTCAAACAATTTAAGTTCCATAAAGCTTTTAGCCTTATCAGATGGTTTATGCGTTGAGGAACAAAATTACTTAGTTTAGAGTTATTTAAAACATTAAAAGCCACTATACAATTCAAAATAAATAAAGGTTTATAACCTCATCCCACAAATTAACTTTTAGGTTTTAAGTAATTTTATGAATTATTCTAGCTCAGCAAGAATTAGAAGATTCTCCATTATATTAAAGAATGTTGGAGAATTTTGTTAAGATTCTTAAACTTTGTTTCAGATTTGCTTCAAATTCAGAAAAGGTATTTTTGCATCAAATCTTCTTAAAAGGAATTCAGTATTGCTGTCTCACTCTCTGTGACAAAATATTCATATATATATGTACATGAATATATATCTATATCTATCTATCTATATATATATTAAGTTTTAATTACCAATTCAACATTCTTTTAAAACTTTTAGTTTAAAACTTAAGTACCATGGAAGAATTTTCTCAGCAGAATGGAGATTTTCTCCATTAAATAGTTATTTGACACACAATGTTCTGTCCTGTTTCAAAAAATCCTTTCTTGAATTTTATATCACTCTTTTAAAAAATGAAGCTTCTAAAAGGCTACATTTTAAGTCATTCTTCAATACAGCAGACATATATTAAAGTGTGAACAATTTCACTGAAAAAAAATCAGACTCATTCAAACCATTCTGGTGATTCAAATGGATTGATACTCAGAGAATATAACTGTGTGGAGGATGTAGAATAGTTTTTGAACCAGTTATAAATATTTATAAGTGAATTGTGAGGGAGATTTTTACAAAGAAAATGAATGTGTTGCCATTGGCTAAATACCATTTTCGTTGTTAATTATAAATATTGAGGGTTCTGTAGGTTCATTCATGTTTAACCTAATCCCTGGATAAGCAAAATATATGACAAATTGTAGTTCTGAAATACTGAAAACACTGTGACATTTTTATTTTCCCTTAAACATGAAGTGTACATTAATAGGTAACTTTAAGAAAGAAATAATGCAATTAAGCACTTAAATCATCTTTTCCTAAATCACATGTTTGGAATTTGGAATTAAAAAACCAAAAACAAGAGCAAAAACAAAATCATGGTTAGTCATGTGGTTGAAGTTTGCAATTACCCAAAACAAAGAATTGTTTACTTTAAATCTAAACCTCCACGTCCTGGTAGGTACAGCAAAGTCAGTGTCTCAAAATCTCTCTTCACATTATTTTGTCTTTGCTCCTAAAAATCTTAACTCTGATTATGTGCTGCAGAAATGAAACAGATATAAAATCAGTTCAAAAACAACGACAAAAACCAGTGAAAACAAGTGGAATATTTTTTTCAGAGAGAACATTTAAAATGTTGCACTAAATCAACTGAATAATGTAAAGATAATCGCATATTGTTACTCTCATTTGTTACTCTAATTGTTCCACATTTTATGGAGTTCTACCCTGGATAGTTTTAATAGCAGTTGTTAACCACTGTCATTTATCAGCAACCTTATTACAGTTCAAAATGGAATTGTAATTGAAACACTTGAACAAGTTAAAATTGACAATAAACTTACAGTCGGATAGGATTTGCTTAATGAACTTGATGTAATAAAATTTTAATTGTTGTTGAGCATTTACAGGATATATTGCCTAAAAGTTTTAAAATTTATAATTAACCCATAACAATTCAAGGGAGTAAGTTCATACCAGAAAGCAAAAGGCAAGTTACAATTAAACATAACATTATTCCTAATTTTATGGAAATAGTAATGATTTTCCTCTTCCTGCATTCTTCTACTCTTCTATTTTTTTCTTCTTTTCTTGATAGGTGAATTTTTTTGTTGTTGTTGTTGCCTGTGAGATGTAATTTGTGTGGCAAGAAGAAATTTGCTTAGCTCTACATATCTTATCCACTGGCCACAATGTCTGAATATTTATGAGAATACATTATAACCAAATTATTCGATCTTAGAGTCAAATGTATGGGATCTGTTTCTCCACACACCACATTCACGTTTAATACCTGTAGGCACCAGTATCTGTATCTATAAAATAGCAATAGCTATCTGTTTGTTGTGAGAATCAGAGTAGATGGTAAACATAATAAATGTTACTTTATTATTATTTAAAGTTTGGAATTTCCACTTAAGTGATCTCATTTAATCTTTAAAATAAATTAAATCCGAGTAGGTATTTTCAGGTGATTGTCAAGAAACTAGCTGATTAACTGACTAGGACACATATTAGGTAGCTGGTGACCTAGCATGATTGAAATGTAAGTTGTGAATAAAAAAACCCAATCTTTAGAGTATGAAACACAAGGTCTGACTATGCAGAGCACTGCAGAATTGTTCTTGGTTAACAGGGTGGAAAGTGAGATTTGTAGTCCACAAAATAATATAGAGTTGCTGAAAGTGAATCCAAAATGTCTGAAAAGAAGGTAGATTTTGAAAGCTGTTCATTCATTCATTCATTCATTCATTCATTCCTTATTTAGCAATGTCCTCCACCCCCTTCCTAGAACACAGAAACTCAGCTGACTTTAAAAATGTGGGAAACATGCCTTGTTTGCCTGAGGGAAGAAAGGTTAAACAGATAAGCTTTTGGTCAAATATTTATGATTATGTTTCTTAAATACCTTTCTGAAACTCCCCATAGTCTAGAAAAGAAAATAGACTTCACTAGAAGACTGTACTTAATATGTCATTTTTTTAAATTTACAAAAGTATTACATGAACCATTTTCTTTAAAGTTGTTTCAAGCAATGTTTAGTCACCTACATGCAGTAAATGCAGTTGATTCTCTTTACAGAGATATATGTGCCTCCTACTTCTGTGCCCCTTTCCAGATAAAACTGCTAACAGTTTGTTCAAGAGAGAACTTCCTTGTCGCTTGGGAGGCTCTCTACCTCTGATTTTGCTTACATTGTTATAAATAAATAATATGTAAACAAATACTTTGTAATACATTTTGTAACAAATTTGCTGAGTTTGGTGATTTGACTCTCCCTTAAATGTATATCTTGGGAAGCTTTCATGTCAATACAATATTTTTTTAATGTGATATATACATATATATATATATGTGTGTGTGTGTGTGTGTGTGTGTGTGTG
>RJWK010071602.1:0-10649 GCA_004363435.1 Platanista minor
GCCGATGCAGGGGACGTGTGTTCGTGCCCCGGTCCGGGAAGATCCCACATGCCGCGGAGAGGCTGGGCCCGTGAGCCGTGGCCGCTGAGCCTGCACGTCCGGAGCCTGTGCTCCGCAACGGGAGAGGCCACAACAGTGAGAGGCCGGCGTACCGCAAAAACAAACAAAAAAAGCTAGCTGTGGCTACTGCCTATGCAAACTCCTCTGCCTGGGCTTCAAGGGCTCTCCCCCAACACCCTTTTACAACACTCCTTTTACTCCTTTCTTCTGTGACCAAGCCCCCGCGCCCCCACCCCAAGCTACCCCCAAACTCAAACCAAGCTAACTGGGGACTTTGCAAATGCCCTTCCTGTCTCATGGAGTGTCATTTTACTGATGCAAGTTCTTCTCCTTGTTCCCATCCTAAATCTAAATCATCTCCTCCAGGATGGTCCCAATAGGTTGAAAAACCTGCTCAAGTCACACAGCAGGCAGCAGAGCTTAGACAGGACCTCAAGTCGGTCTGGTCTGACCATCCCTTGCCCTTAGTCTCATGCTGCCCAGTTTAAGTATGCAAATAAATGAGCACCTGTGTGTGCCCAGACTTCTTTTTTTTCTTCAGCAGTTAATAATGATGTATTAACTCAAGGCTCTAAACTGTGTGACTTTAGTCCTAGCATTGTCCTGATAGACCACGCCCAATGCTGGTCTTGACTTCGCTTTGCATTTCCGCAGAACTTAATATCCTCCCTGCAACTACGTTGGACAGAGCAATTTGTTACAGTCATTCATTTGACAAACATTTACTAAAGGCCTACAACTACGTGCCAGGCATGTATTGTGTGTTTACTATGTGCCAAGCACTCTGCCAGGCACTGGACATTCAGTGCCCTCGAGGAGCTTCTTGCGCTCATGTTAATTACCTTCAGGCCCTTTCCTGGGGGAGGCCCACCTCCACACATAGATTGGGAGTTCTCTGGAAACTGTTCCCTCTTTGTCATCCTCGCACCTGTCATTTACAAAGAACGTTTACTTTTGCAAGGTGCTTTTGCATCCATTATCTCATTTTATCGGCACAGCACCCATACAAGGGAAGGCTGGAAGATGTTATTATTCCATTTGAAAGATGGGGACACTGAGGCCCAGGAAGATGAAGTGACCTGTTCAGGTTCACTTGGATGATATGACCTGGTTACCAGCCAGGTCTTTAACAGAATTCAGGTCCTTTGACTCCCAAGGAGAGTGACCTATACACAAAACCCTGCCCCTCACCACGCAGACTAGGGTCATCAAGAGCTAGATGGGACCTGAGTGATGACCCATTTCTCAACCTCAGTTGCTGCCAATAGATCCTGAGGAAGAAAGAGGCTAAAGCAAAAATAGAGGGCCTTAGAAAATGCTCGTGTAACTGGAAACTTTGAACAAGTTTATCCTTGTATTCCTGGTACATCATAAGCACTCAGTACATATTTGTCAAGTGAATGAACAACTTTCTAGAGAGGCAAATGGCAGAGGGTATGAGCTAGCTAATAATAATAGCTATTTGAGTGCATACTCTGTGTCAGGCATAATCCTAAATGCAACTCACTTCAGCTTCACAGCAATCTTTTGAGATGGCTATTATCATCTCCATTTTACAGATGAGACAAAATGAGGTTAACTACCCAGAGTGGCAGGACTTGGATGGAACCTGGGCAGACTAACTCCAGAGCTGTGCTCCTGACCACGTTAGCCAAGTGCAGGTCATATGCTCCCGCCATCCATGATAATCACTCAATTCCCATTACAAGCACACTGAATGAGTGTTCTGATGAGTGCTGAGTGAAGACTGAAGTCACACTTCTGCCCTGGGCCCCAAGGTTCTGCATGAGTCACCCCTGGCTGTAATGAAGTGTAATGAAAATCCAGCCCGGGGCAGGGGCGGGTGCGGGGAGGGGGGGTGTTTCAGCTGCACAAGGACTTCATGAGTCCTCTCCAGTGTCTACATCCCAGAGTCCTGCCGTGACCCGGGGGCCTGTCCCCAAAAGAGCAGTTCTTCTCTCTGACTTGATTGCCAAACAGGCCTGGTAAGAGTCAGGGCTATGAACTGTGAAGAACAGAGGACAGAAGGAAATTTCTAGCATCTCAACCAAGGCTGAAGGAGGAGAGGGCAGGGTTAAGGAGGGAAGAGTAGTGTCTGTCACTGGGACAAATTCAGGCTGGAAAGATTTATAAATAGGATAAAGAGAGGGGCCTCAGTGAATAACCCCTTTATGGGAGGGGATGGGAAGGACGGGGCTAGGCAACTCCAGCTCCGGCTAGTTTTGGCCCCCATCAGAAAGGAGGCTGACACTTAGACAGGAAAAGTCTCACCACCAACAAGACAGGGACAGGGGCCAAAGAAAGAGAATGTAGAAATAATCTTCTCTGAGGCCGAGTTTCTCTGACGAAATCTTAACTGGGAGGGATACGATTCAGAAGAACTGATTTGAAGCAGGAGAGACTACTCCAGAAATCACAAAAGCTGAAGATTTGTGCCTAAAGGTGCTGAATTATCCGTTGATTCTGATCTTAGTGCTTCTGTGTGATCTTGGGCCAAAAGCTTATTAAACCTTCCATGGACTTCAGCTTCTCCAGTTATTAAGAGGGTATTGTGTCACCTGTACATGTCTTCATCCTTTGGCCTAGGGACCATGGTAGGGTACAGAAGGCCAGGGACCAGAGGATGCTTGAAGTTATTTAGAGGAGAAGAGATGCAGAAACGTGAGATCTGGTCAGAGCTCTTGGCGACAGACAGGCAGGAGCCACCTCCAGGCTGTGCTTCATTTGCTCCAATTGCAGAGAGAGGAGCAACTATTCTGATGTCTTAAAGCTCCTGAGAAATGGGGATGAAATGCCTCATGCACCTTGGATAGGTGACATCTCTGCCCAGTTATCTGTGCCTTCAGATCAGCCCACAGAAGCTGAATGGCGGGAAGAAATGTTCACCGTGATTTAAGCAATGCAGAGAAATGCAAACCGGGGTTAGAGGGCTGGCACAGAGAATCCCCAGGGACTGGTGGCCAACTGTTCCAGTTTGCCCAAAAAAGAAAGGTTCCCAGAACGCAGGCCTCTTGGTGCTAAAACACAGACATATCGGGACAACTGGTCGCCCTAAAGAAGGGCTCACATGTTAAAAAAGCCTCTGGTTTGGCACCCCATGGAATCCTGATGCTCAGAAATATTGAGAGCTTGGGTCCCAGGGTTGCGAGGCCAAGTGCCCAGATGCCTCCCAGGGAGACTTTGGGCACATGCTGGTCTCGCTGGGCCTTAGTTCCTCTAGAAGATCTGGATAAGTTTGCCTTCTAAGCTTGAGGACAAAATCTGCTAGGAGATGACTGAGGTTGCTCAGGACCCCGAGCCCTGAAAAAGTTCCTTCTTGGTGATTTCTTAGGGTAGCCTGCAAGCAAACCCAGGAGGATGCCATAGAGCAGGACTCTGCTTCCTGGCTTTCCCCAGAGGTCACTTCATCCTACAAAGATCTCAGTGGCCAGGGCAAGCAAGGGATTCAAGAATGGGCATGGGGAGAGGCAATAACAGCCATTTCCAGGCTGCCAATGCTAAGTACAGCTGAGCTGTCATTAACTTACAGACTGGACAGAGCACAAAAAAAGGCAGTGTCCCCTGTTCCTCACCCTGCCCAATGCCCTACCTAATGAGTCCAGTGCTGTGAGCTGAGCTTCCCCTGGCTTGAATCCATTTAATTTTCTCCTAAGCCGCTTTGTAGGACAGGCTGCTGAGCACTCGACGTGTCCAGTCCTGCTGTAGCCGACTTGCTCTAGGGCTGAGGGCAGGCTCCAGTTCCATGCCCCTTCTGCCAGCTGAAACAGAGCCCAGGCTCAAACTGGACCCCTGAGTTCACAGAGACCAGAGGGCATGATTGGATACTTACCTCCTCTGTCCCTTAAAGGCAGTCTGCCCCATTATAAGGCCAGGAAGAAGGAACAGGGCCTAAGAAGTTAGGATGGAGAAGGCTTCTCCCTCCTGCCTCTGCCAACTTAGTATTTCTTTATTCAGCTAATGTCCTATCAGTACCCACTAAGTGCAAAGCACTGGGAAAGAAGCAGGCAATTGAGACCCAGACTCAGAACCCAAGGAGGGATGGAGGACTCAGGGAGCTGAAAGCTATAGATTTTTCCCAGCTCTCAATCTAAGGTTCTAAGTATAGCTGCCCCACTCTGTGTCCCCACAGACCCACCCAAGTCAGCACATGCGGAGACGTGGAGATAAAAGGGAAAGAAGAAAGCCCAAATCCTGGTTAATTCACAAAGCAGTGCTCTGTGGGATAGATAATCAAGCTTTGCCCCGATTTACAACACATTCCCAACAACAACTATTTTGAGACCTAAGTCCAAACCCTAAGGATCAAGCTAGAGAATTTTTAAAGGGTCTAAGGAGAAATGTAGTCAAACCCCTTTTCCTTCTCTTTAACTGGTCCATTCATTCATTTATTCATCCATTCATTCACTCAATTCATATTTCATGAGTGCCTTCTGTGTGCCAGCACAGAGTTAGGCATTAGGACTCTGGGGGAAAGTTTAATCCGACCTCACTCAGTGTCCACTGGCCCCCAGCATCCTCATTCCAGCTATATGATCCAAATGTTCATGGCTCTGTGCCCTTGAACTCTGCTTACTGCCCAGACCCCGGGGCCCTCTGCTTAGAACTGGTCCAGGCAGAAGCCAGCTCCAGACAGCAGCCTCTGTAGTCTGAAATTATGGACAAAGCAGCTACTTGGGTTTCTGCCTTGCCCCAGTCTCTCCCTTCCCCCTTTCTCTTCTGCCTGGGATGGAAACTCTGCCACTCTCTGCTCACATGCTTGAGTCACAAGACTGAGCTCCCAGCAAAAGAACTAGCTCACGGATATAAAAGGCAGGAGCCAGTGAAAGAGAAATGTAATAATTTATTTTGTTCATTAAGTTCCAGTCTTCCTTTTTCGATGCCTAAGAAAGCAGTGCAATGCTCACGGTTTGCCCAGCCTTCCTACCTGTCCTTCGCATTGAGGCCTCACTTCCTATTCATCTCAGCTCCATTCCTTTCTCTGTCTCTCTCAAGGCCCACAAATGGTGTCCTATTGTCTACACTGCCCAGCACTTGAAGAGTTATGGGAACCAGCCAGTGATAAAGAGCTCACACAGAGCAAAGGAGCTTGGTGCCTGCCAGTCTCCTCTCTTTCCATGAGCCCCATTGCTAGAGCCCTTCTCCACCTGGAGTCTCTGGCCCACTTAGGCCAAGGAGGGCACTGGAAGTCCCGCACTTGATTGGCACCTCGTAAGTAGGCTTCCTCCTCTGCCCAGGCAGGTTGTTGTGTCTAATTGTCTAACTGCAGATTTCCATCTCTGATCTGCCTGGGCAGATGGGCAAGCAGCTGTGCCAGGCCCCAGGGGACTGCAAGCTCCCGGGGAGGAGGAGCGTCTACCTGGCTCTCTAGGCCCAAGGCCTCAGGGGGCCTCCTCAAGGGCAAGAAACAGCCAGGCCTCCAAAAGGGAAAAATACAAGAGCAAGTCTAAGCCAAACCCCACAGCCTCCCACTCCCTCCCCACTTGCTCCCATTCCTAAGGAAGGGACAGAGCAGGTATCAGGGAGCCAGGGTGGCTGGATTGCTTTCCTCATCTGAGGCACGTGTTTCTGAGAGCAAGGTCCCTGATTTCTCTGGATACAACCTCATCATGCTTAAAGTTTTGGCTGAAGCCCTGGGCCACTTTCTGATGACTCTGGCTAAGCTGAAAAGAAACGAAACTGCTATCAACTGCTGCTTGGACCTCCTTATCGGTGGCTCCTTGGAACAGCTAGCATACAATCCTACATCTGTGACATACGGTCAGCTTTCAGTTGTCTGCTGCTGCTCTGTTCTTGTACAGTGTCTGCAGATCTCACAGCTCGATATTGGATTGCTCTGAGCAGATCATTCAAAATAACAATGGCTAATACTTACTGAGAACCTACTATGTGTCGGGCACTGTGCTAAGCTCTTCGTTTACATTATCTCATTTAATATCCATAACTACCCTGTAAGGTAGGTGGAGACACTGATGCAGAGAGAAGTTAGCTAACTTGCCCAAGGCCAAGCAGTTAGAAAGTTGGATCAAAATCCACACTCGGGCTTCCCTGGTGGCGCAGTGGTTGAGAGTCCGCCTGCCGATGCAGGGTACAAGGGTTCGTGCCCCGGTCCGGGAAGATCCCACATGCTGAGGAGCGGCTGGGCCCGTGAGCCATGGCCGCTGAGCCCGCACTCCGCAACGGGAGAGGCCACAACAGTGAGAGGCCCGCGTACCGCAAAAAAAAAAAAAAAAAATCCACACTCAGGCAAGCTGATCTCAATGTCTCCATCTCGTGTGTGTGTGTGTGTGTGTGTGTGTGTGTGTGTGTGTGCTTTGCAAACTATCAACTATTATACAAATATAAAGAGTTATCAGGTCAGTGATAGTAGTATGAGCTAGGGGGTGGGTATAGAAGATAGGGAAGGTTTGTGTCTGAGAATTGATCTGATTCAGTATGGCTGAACTGTATATCAAAGCTAATTGGAAAAATTATTCAGAGTATCCCAGGCTTTCACTCCCTCCATCAACACAAAAACCTGAAATCTGACTGAACACTGTAGAGATACAAAGGACTCTTTCCAAGACTCCCAACCTGGCATTTATAAGACACCTGCCTTACCAATCCACAGAGACACCAGAACGGGTGGGAGTGGGCCACCCTGTTGCCATGTGGTCTCAGCCTCCACAGCAATACCTCCCAAAGAAGGAGGCTTCTTTCCAAAGTAAGACCCCACTTACTGTGGGATGAAAGAAGCAACGTCTAATTAGAGAGAGTCATTAATAGGCAATTAGCTTGTAATGAATGAATGGATCTAGGCAATGATCATCAAGGCTGCTAATATCACAAAAGGGGAGAGAACCAGACATTGTGTGTCTCCTGACAGATGTACACACCACAACCAAGGGATCCCTGACCCTCCAATAAATAAATTAAAGGAACCTGAGTTTGATCAAGCCCTAACATGTTCCAAGTTTGGAACATGTTAAATGACATGATGAGGATGCAGTCAGCCAAATCAAGAATGTGAGAAACTCTACAAGACCAATGACCCAGTTACTTCAGCAAAACATTGCAAGAGAAAGAAAAAGAATGCCTATAGATTAAGAGTGACTTAAGAGCTGTAGCAATCAATCACAATACGTGGACTTATTCGGAGCCAAATTAAAAAGAAAACTAGAAAATACATTTTTACAATAATCAGAGAAATATGAATACTAACTGGATATTTCATTATATTAAAGAATTTTGTTCATTTTGTTTAGGTGTGATAATGATTTTTTTTTTAAAGAATCCCTATCTTCAGAGATGAAATGATAAGCTGTCTAGAATTCGCTTCAAAATAGTCAGAGGGTAGAAAGGACTGGGAGTGTACCTAAGACAAGATGGGCCATGAGATGACTTCAAAACTACTGAAGCTTAAAAAAAAAACAAAAAAAACAACAACTACTGAAGCTTGAGTGCGTGAGGGCTACTACACTATTCTATTTTTGTCTATGTTTGCAGTTTTCTATGATAAAAAAGTTTTTTTTAAGTAAAAATCACACTCTGCATGATCATCACTGTGGTGATATAAGCACAGTGCAATACACTCCTCCAAACTGGCCAGACTACTGGCTCTGGCCTCTGTTCTCCCACCCTTGAGAACATGATGGGAGAGGGCCCCTCAGACTGCCTTTCCGTTTCCAGTACTAGCACTGCAACAACTTACACCTCACTTTCTACAGCTGAATCCCCTCAGGCCTTTGACAGAGGTAGAGCTGCTGCTACGGAAGAGAAAGCAACCCTCCCAAGGTCCCACCAAGAGACAGCAGTGGAGCCATATTAAATCTTTGGGGGTGGAATGCCTCACTCTGGCTTTTCCTCAGACCATCCTGACTCAGAGTTGAAAACAATGAGCTTTCCCTGCTTTCCCAGTCCCACACTGAATTTAGCCTCTCACTACCCTGGGGGTTGAAAAAGAGCTGGCATCCCGTGAAGGAGCATCTGCAGCGGCCAGATCAAACGCTGAGCTGCCTTTCCGCTTCCATTATGGGGAAGCAGAGGTGGGAGAAGGCAGAAGGAGCGGGGAGGACAGGCCGCAGCAGAGCCTGGCGCCCAAGCCCACACTCTGGCCCAGCCCAGGGACCCAGGCTGTGGCCAACCCCACCCTGGGCAAACAGCTGGCACCGCCCAGGCTGGTCCTCCCCTACCACTTCCTGGTGCTGCAGCTCACAGAGCTCCTGGGAGAGGAGACAAGACTGAGGGAGAGGGGACGCAGAATTCAGAAGGGAAAGGAACTGGACAGGTACGACGGGGTGTCTGCAGAAGCCTTTAGAAGGGAGGAAGCAGAGGGGTGAGCACCAGAACTGGCACATTCCAGAGCTCAGATCTGCCAAGGAAATAATTGAGTAAAAGGGAGAGAAGAGAATAAGAGAGCAAGGGAGAAAGAAAGCAGCGGGAAAGAGGGAGGCGAGAGAGATGGGGTGGGGAAGGTTCCAGAGGCCCCCAGGACCACGGAACCAGAGCCATGGGTCAGCCAACTGCCCACCCCACTCCCGCAGCCCTGGCCTCCAGGGTCCCAGCGGCCATTCCCAGCCCAGTTTGCTCAGAGAGAGCTCCCTGCCTCCCTGGCCCAGGACGGGCGTGCAGGAGCCAGCTGTCGGACACACCTCGTGGCCCCTCGGGCCTCTCCTACCTCCCGGCAGCCTGCTCCTGGAGAGAGACAGCGGACTGACCCACCTGCCTCCTGCGGGGAGGAGTGCCAGGGGCTGGCTCCACCTCAGGCCAAGTGGCCAATCAAGGGAGTCTGCCAGAGCCCGCCCTTTTGGGACACACTGCTAAAGGGGACATGGGATTAACTTAGTGTTCATCCAAGGTGCCTGTTCCATATTCATGCCCATGCTGGGTGGTCACAAGATGACCGCCTCCTACCTCCTCGCTGACCTTCAGGGACCACAAGACCCAAGGTTACCTTGGAGTCAACCTCCACCAAAGCCAGGAGAAGCAGGCATCCATCCTCACCCTTAAGGCCCTGAGCAAGTGGACCACAAATCCCCCAACTGAGAGTCGAGGGACCTTGCAACTAACCCCAGAGGCAGTGTCGACTCTGCAGCTCAAACCCTGGCTCTGCCACTTGCTGGCTACGACCTAGGGCAAGTCACTGAACAGCTCGTCATAAAGTTACCGTGATCCTTTTGCTCAGCCCATGCCTGCAGAGCGACGGGAGCGTGCGCTGAAGGACAAGAGCTCTGGACTTCTAGAGGAGGCCACGCTCCATAAATGCGACGTATCATTACCATAAACAAAGTTCCTGCCACACCTAGGAAGGAGGAAGTGGGGTTCTGTCAGGCTCTGCAACTCCATCCCAAAGAAGGATAAGGTAAATGACAAACCAAGTCAGAGCACACTGAGGCCTCCAGGCCTCAGCACCTTACGCAGGAAAGCAGAGGTCCCCCAGCCCCATCAGAGGGGAAATGCAGGCACAGGAGAGTCAGGGAGGATGGCAAGTAAGGCATGGGGCAGGGTAGCATGATCTGGCCCTGGGGCTGGTATTTGTGGGTTGACCGGGGTTTCTCTAACCATCAGGCTTGAGCTAAAGCACGGTGGCTTGGAGGAGCAGGCAATTCATACCCCAAGGGTTGCTTCCCCTTTACTCCTCCAGGGAGAAAGGTGTGGGCTGCAGGAACTTCCACGGGGAACTGGGGCTCAAACCCAGGACCCCAAGAGTTCTCTGCCTCTCCTAAGAATAATGCTATAAATAATCATCTCTGACGTTTGCACATTGCTCTTTATACACACAGACTGTTTCCCATTGCAGCTTCACAGAACCCAAAGGAGGGAAGCCTTACATTGTTATCTCTATTCCTCAGCTGATTAAACAGTTGGGGCTCAGAGGGGATAGTGAGTAATCTGAAGTTACACATCTTAGGGAAATGCCAAAGGCAGGACAGGAGCCCCACCTCTGTCTCTCAGAGCCTGCTTCTCTCCCCTCAGGCAGCCCAGGGCCTGGCCCTCAGGGGGCAGGATAAACACTCAATGCGGAGGACAGGTCCTGCTCTCTGGGTGGGGCCCCCCTGGTGCTACACTTCAGCTGCTCTGGGAAGAGCTCCCTTGAAGGGTTACCTCAACCAAGAGTGCAGGGGGCTCAGGGGTTAAACGCAGGCTGTTCTATGGCAAGTTCAGGGTTTCACTGGCAATAAATTCCCTTAAACATTTAAGAAATGTCCACTCATCTTGCTCCTGATCAACAACAAATTCTTACTCAGCCTATTCAAATTACAAAGCCCTTCTGAGGTTTTGAGTTCTGAGAGGTCCAGCCTTGAGCCATTTCTCCCCAGGATTCGAACATACATAGGCAAGAGTAACATGATGCTGATCGTGGCAGAGGTGGAGGAAGATGAGAATCCCCTGTCTCTAGAGCTTTCCCTGGGAGCAGGCCTGGGATGGAGTGGAGCAGGCCCTAAGGACTAGACATGCTTCAGCCCAGGTGCCAGAAAAAGCTCTCATGAGGCAATCATGCATCTGGGCAGGGGAATAAGACAACCAGCATAGCTCCCCCCATCTCAGAGGGAGAAGCCAAGTGGGGGAGGCAATAAGGTGAGTCGCAAGCAAAGTCCCCTTTGCGTCCTGTT
>RJWK010071603.1:0-10649 GCA_004363435.1 Platanista minor
CAATCCAGGGCCCCTCTCCGATCATTCCCCTCTCCCTCGGCTCCCTCTCCTCCATCTCCTTTCTACCCCCATATAATTATAACCAGCCTCAGCTCCATAATAAGCTCTCCGAGGGCAGGGACCATATTTATACTTCTTTTGTGTCCCCTAGAGTGCCGTGTACAATTCTATGCTGTAGTCGGTGCTCCAAAACACCTCTTGATTGGAAGTGAGGTCTCATCTGCTTTACACTGCCCTGTGGTTTTCTCAAAGCATTTAATCCTTACAATAACTGTGCAGCACAGAAAGGGTACTATTATTACTCCCATTTCTCACGAGAGACAACGAAGGCAGCCGGAAGTAGAGCTACTTACCTACAGTCATCCTGTGATAGGGGCTGACCCAAGGTAGCAAGAGGGTCTTTCCCCAGACCTTGGTCCTGGCCACCAGGAATGCAGCAGGACCATGCTGGCTTGGTATGACATGGCACCAAAAGGGAACGGGGAGGTGCAGAAGTCTAGATCAAAAGAGGTCTGGGGTGGCACCTAGGGTCCAAGAACTTACCTTCCCGCCGGTCATTGCGCAGGCATTTGACCTTGGGGATCCTGGTCAGGAGAAGACAGTCTTCAGCTGAAGGTGGAGAGAAGGAAGCAAGCTCATTCAGATATTGACATCAGACCACATGTGGTTCGACCACTACTGGAACTTCCCAGGAGCTTCTCCAGACCAGGCCCAGGGGAAGGCGAGGCATGGAGGAGAGTGGTCATCTCCACTGGCCAAAGGATTGCCCGGTCCTCCACTCCCCGGCCAGACTGAGGACTGCCTGTACTTGTGGCATTACCCCCCAGGGGGCACCAGAGAGCACCAGCACTGTCACCAGTCCAACAGCCTCGGAGCTAGATAGTGGGGACAATATTCTGCACACGGCAGTTGTGATAATGAAGGATGCTGCTGATGCAGTTTAATTTTTTTTTTTTAATGTCATCTCACTGGTGTCCCATCAAAGCAACACCACTCCTTTTGCACCAGGGAGCAGAGCCAGGAAGGGCACCTAGAAAAGACTGAAGATCCCCTTGGGGAGCAGAGGTCAGTCTGTGATGGCCAGAACAACCTCAAGAGTGCTTCCCTTGGCATTCTAGGGAAATGGGGTGTGAAGGGGTGCAAAAAAAGAAGGCGCATACTTACGATCTGAACTGAAGTCATCCACTAGAATGATCTCCTGGATCAGGCTGGCAGGAGTTCTGTTCAGGACGCTGGAGGAGTGATGGGGACAGAGGAGCCCAGACTTAGGGGTCACCTTCTACTTCCTTCTTCCTGTCATGGGATCCCCCACTGCCCACCTCGGAAGCCAGCACACTGGCCACAGGCAGCTGCTAGCAAACCTTCCGGGCCCTGGTCAATGGCTGAGGGGCAGTGTGTTCCTCAGGCTCCTCCAAGACCCTGCTGACCCTGCTGCCTGGACCCTCAGGTACTTGGGACCCACCCCAGATGGGGGGTAGGGACTGCCCTAGTTTAGCTGTTGAGGCAGGACCTTAGCTGCTCTGGCTACCTGGGCTTAACAAGCCCACCTGAGGACAACCCCTGCTGGCCCCGAAGCTGTCTGCTTGGAAAGCTAATGAGGCTCCTTCTGGCCAGATGGGTCAGGAGGGGTGTTCTCAGAAAGCTCCCCCGCCAACTCTTTCCCTCCCAACATCCCTCCTGCTCCTTCATTCCCTGGTGAAGGAAACCTAAACTTCTTTAATCCCTGGAATATCACTGGGTACTCCATTCTGAATCCTATTCTTATCTAAGTTCATTAAGAAACGAGGTGAGGGCTTCCCTGGTGGCGCAGTGGTTGAGAGTCCACCTGCTGATGCAGGGGACACGGGTTCGTGCCCCAGTCCGGGAAGATCCCACATGCCGCACGCAGAGCGGCTGGGCCCGTGAGCCATGGCCGCTGAGCCTGCGCGTCTGGAGCCTGTGCTCCGCAACAGGAGAGGCCACAACAGTGAGAGGCCCGCGTACCGCAAAAAAAAAAAAAGAAAAGAAAAGAAAAAAAAAAAGCAACGAGGTGAGTAGAAGTCAAACTTGACCACGGGGCCAAGCTTAGGAGAAAAGGAGGGGCACCGCTCTCTGAATCGCTGACAGGTGCCTACTGGGCTGGCATCCATCCACCTGAGGCCTCACGTCTGTCCCCACCGCCCTGGGCTCCTGACCCCTGCATTTCTGCCCGAGTCCTGGGGACCTGACCTTGTGTTTGTGCATCTTGCTAACAGTTGGACTTCTTGGGTCTCCCTGACCCTGACGCACCAGCCTCAGCCTCTCAAAAGGGCAGAACCCCTCCCCCTGCCAGTGTCCGCTGGTCTTCACGCCGTCTGGCTATAGCACCCAGTCTCAGTGTCCTCCCCTGCCAGGGCCCAGCCGATCCCCGAGGCCTGGGGGAGCAGCACCACTGAGATGAAAGATCCAAGGTGGGGCTTACCTTTTCACTGTGCGCAGGAGGGTAGAGCGGGCTTCGTTGTGGAAGGTGATGATGATGCTGGTGGCTGGCAAGTCCGAGGAATAGGACACGGATGGGCAACTGAGAAGAGAGCAGAGAGGTCAGAGGGCAGCTGTGAGAGTGTTCTCAGGGCAGGCTTAAGCTTCTCTTTGTCCAGCCTGCTGCCCCCCGCCCTGAAGCCGGGCGTGGGCCCTGGGCCTCCACACCCATGCCCACCCCACTCAGGCCGCCCAGTCTGGAGTCCTTGCAGGGAAGCACAGGTTGGGGGACCTTCCCAGGCCTGGGTGCTCTTTACAAAAGACCTAGAGCACTCGGAGCCCCACAGTCACTGAAGTGTTGAGGAGGGATCGACGTGTATAGGCACCACACAGGCCCCAGGATCAAGCCCCGGACCAAAAGACAGAACTCCCTGCCCGATGGGGCAGCCAAAAGGGCGGAGGGGAGAAGTGGGAAAATGGCCTCTCTTTGTCTCTGACACCCTGTAGCTTCTTCCTTCGGAGGCAGCGGCTCCTGACATCTGGTGGGATCTGGAGAGGAATCGTTCCCATGCTGCCCTCCCGTGAATTCCTCCCTCTTGCTGCCACCATTAACAGCCACCTGGTGACACCGGGCAGGGGAGCAGCCTCACTCTTCCCATGGGCCCTGGGACACCTAGGGGAAACCAAGTCTCTGAGGAGACACCAAAGGCAGTTCCCCTACCTCACTCCCTCCCCCAGCAGCTCTGCGCTCCGCCTTCTCCAGACACCACATTTTGGGCCCATTGGCTTCCCCATGCTCAGAAAAGGGAATTAAAATGATCCATCCCTGCCAGGCTTCATCCCTGTCGGTTCTGCGAATGCTTCTGTGAATGCATTTATTGGTGCTCCTGGGGCTGCGGCGGGAAGGCAGCCGCAGTGCTAGTTTTCATGGCAATCTTCTTTATTACAATTGCTCTCTGACTATTCCAGCGGTGACTGTTTTTTCATTATGGCATTCATTCCACTGACAGCGGCTTACAGCTGAATTCCCAGGCCCATTGCCTGCCCTGCAGAGCAGCGCAGGTCAGACAGGCAAGTTCCACTAGCCTGGGACCCCCACCGGAGAAACCCTGAGAGGGCTTACAATAATCCTCCTTGAGAGAGGATGTCGGCCAGTGGGAGGGGTAGAGAAATTCACCTCTGCCCTGGGAAGCCAGGCGTCCCAAGTGCCTCTCCTCCCAGAGGCTTGTGGGTTTGGGGGTAGAAGGGGGCTTGGTCTGTTGAGATGGGGAGCCCTGGGAGAAGCAGTCACTTCCTGGGCACCCAGCCCCCCTGCACTGACCTCTACGGCCCCAGGTCTCTGTCTTTGAACCCCAAGGATCTAGTGCCCAGGAAGGATGCCAAGCCCACTGGACTTCTGGTCTCCGTGAGTGACAAGCAAGGTGCTAGAAGCAGGCCCCCTTCTGCACCTTTATCTCACACACATCCGTTGTGCTGCTTCAGAAGGAAAAGCAATCTTGACCCAAGTCACCCTCGCCTACCCTCAAACCAGGACCTGCCCAGCGCTGGGCACACAGCCGGCTCCAACGCAGCCCATGCTGGCCATTCAAAGCTGCAGGCGCACGAGTGGGTCCGCTCCAACCCCCCCTTGCTGCCTTGATCGACGTCCACATAGAGCACAGAGGAAGCCCCCAAACCAGGCTGGGTTGGCAAGGAACCTTCCCCGGAGGAGAGGGCACTGAGGAAAGTCGCAAGGGTGTGGCGGGGAGGCGTTCAGGCAGAGGAAACGGCCTACGTGGGGAAACAATGAGGGAGGCTAGAGGAGTCCAGGACTGAGGGCGCGCCAAGGACTGGGGGCAAAGGAGCAGAGGCTCGGAGGGGACCAGGTGGCTTGTCCTTCAGGGAAAGGAGCTTAGACGGTTCCCATAGGTGAGGGCAGGAAGAGGAGAGATGGAAGGTGCAGACTCGTACCATCCAGGTGGGACACTACAAGGGCCTGAACCAGGGAGGGGGCTGATGACTTGCCCACTCAACACTGAGCAGAGTCCGAGCTGGGATCAGCATGGAAGGTGTCCTGGTCTAGGGCCTCTCCCACCCGCCACTCTGGGAGAACAAAGAGCAAGGCTGCCAGCATTCCTGGAAGTTGCTGAGGAAGTGGCGGCAGTGGGGCAGGAAGAGAGGAAGGAAGGGGATACCAGTGGGGCGGTGCACAGCACTCTACTGTTTGCACAGTGCAGGCAGGGCTGGCGGCCCCTATTCACCTCAGACATCACCAGACAGGCACCAAGAACGCCAGGCTAGCCCACCCCCTTCAGACCTCCCCGTGGTCCCCTGGCAGGTCACTCTCGCTGGGATTCCAGCCTGAGGTATTTAGGGGCCTCTCTGGCCTCGCTGGGAAGTCTCCTTGGACCTCTCAGGCTCTCAGGAGATCAGTGAAATGAAGATGAGTCAGGAAAATGACAGATGGTAAGGGTTTGAATGTCTCAGTAGCTGGACAGAGTCTGAGGAAATCTTCCTCATCTCTTAAATCCACATGACTGAAAGAAAAGCCAACTGGTGCTGGCCCTGCCCTCCACCTTTCTTTCTCCACCGGCACAGTGGAGGCCACACCTGTAATGGCGGGTGTCCCGGATGGGCCGGTCAGGGCTCAGCTTGTCGCTCTCCAGCTGGTTGAAGGCATGCTGTCTGTAGGGGTCCTCTCCAGGCTTCAGCTGCTTGGCTGCCAGGTACACCTTCTCATCAAAGCCTTTCGAGGGTGTTCCTGTCACCTGAGACAAAGGTCAGCATCAGAGGGGCCACAGGCAAGAGGATAAAGTAGCCACTGTGTGGTAAGCACTTACGACACGGTAGGACCCAACTGCATTGCCTCATTTATACCTGTGAGCAGGAGATCGTTATTTCCCCCATTGTACAGATGAGGAAACTGAGGCTCGTGACAGTACCCCCATGTGTGGGGGCAGGGAGTACATGGGAACTCTCCGTACTTTCCGCTCAATTTTGTGCACCTAAAACTGCTCTTAAAAAATAAAGCCTAGGGCTTCCCTGGTGGCGCAGTGGTTGAGAGTTCGCCTGCTGATGCGGGGGACGCGGGTTCGTGCCCTGGTCCGGGAGGATCCCACATGCCGCGGAGCGGCTGGACCCTTAAGCCATGGCCGCTGAGCCTGCGCGTCCGGAGCCTGTGCTATGCAACGGGAGAGGCCGCAGCAGTGAGAGGCCCGCGTACCTCAAAAAGCCCAAAAAAACCAAAAAACCAAAAAAAAAAGCCTATTAATAAAAAAGCTCAAGGTCAGAGCTAGTAAGTCACAGGTTTCTGGAGTCAAAATGGTTGTTCTGACTCTGAAGCCCACACTCTTGACCAGTGCTCTTCTCTGGATATGGAGATGGTGACACCTGGAGGGCACCTGACCCCCAAGATGAGGTGTCCTGACAGGTCACCAAGCAACCTGCAGATTGACAGTCTCCTAGGGATAAACTTGAGCCTGACACTGGGCTAGGCATGCAGGAGGTGCCTGATCAGTAAAACATCCAACGCTGGGACAAGCTGCTGCCCAGAGAACCACCTGTGAGGTCAGGCAGGCCCTCACAGGCTAATGCCAGAGCTGCTAGGACACAAATGCACAGGCTGTGATGCATCTTCTCTGGGACTTGTGTTTGCTGCTGAAATAGCTCACGTCAGGCCTCCCGGGCACCCCAGTGCTAAGTGCTGGGGAGTGATGGATGACAGATGCCATGGCCCAGCCTCCCTCCTCTTAGCCACACCCTGCTTTGTGCTCCCAAAGTACCCCCATGAAAGACACTGGGGAAAGATACATCTGAGATGCATGGATGAGTGGATGGATCCTGACATCTCATTATCTGAAACACACTGCCAGCCGGATGTTGCCTGGAAATATCATCAACGGTGAGTGCATCTCGACTCCGCCCCTTCCACTTGACCAGCAGCCCGGGCAGGAGCTGTGGGCCCACAGGGGCAGCAGGAAGGCGGGTGAGAGTTGTCCAGGCACAGAACCCCTGCGTGAGAACTCCATCACAGGTCTAGTCTCTAGAGGGACAGTCCCAAGAAGACAGCTCGACCTGTGGAGAGGAGATAGATGTGTTGGGTGATCCACCAGCAGCCCAGGGCCTCCACATTCCCCTGAGAGCCTAGCTCCCAGCCTCATGGGACAGGAATGGAAAGGTTCTGGGGAATGCCTGTCTCCTAGGGCTGCCTCTCTGTAGTGTTCCTGCCTCCTAGGAGCCAGTCCCTGAGCTCTCTGAGGTCAGAGCCAGTGAAGGACATCTCCTCATGTGTACTGGGCCCAGCCCTGTGCCCCACACATACTCAGGATGGTGACGACAGCTGCACTGCCGCGCTGTGATATTCTTATTTGGTGCCATGCCAGGGACTGGACAGATGGGTCAGAGTCCCCATAGACTCGCAATCCATTGCAGGAAAGAGACAACGAGTGGAAGGAGGGGATTGGTTCAAGATGGCAGAGTAGAAGGACGTGCTCTAACTCCCTCTTGCGAGAGCACCGGAATCACAACTAACTGCTGAACAATCATGGACAGGAAGACACTGGAACTCACCAAAAAAGATACCCCACATCCAAAGACAAAGGAAAAGCCACAATGAGACAGGCAGGATGAGGGGCGCAATCACAATAAAATCAAATCCCATAACTACTGGGTGGGTGACTCACAAACTGGAGAACACTTATACCACAGAAGTCCACCCACTGAAGTGAAGGTTTTGAGCCCCACGTCAGGTTTCCAAACTGGGGGTCCAGCAAAGGGGGGAGGAATTCCTAGAGAATCAGATTTTGAAGGCTAGTGGGATTTGATTGCAGGATTTCGACAGGACTGGGGGAAACAGAGACTCCACTCTTGGAGGGCACACACAAAGTAGTGTCCGCATCGGGACCCAGGGGAAGGAGGAGTGACCTAATAGGAGACTGAACCAGACCTACCTGCTAGTGTTGAAGGGTTTCCTGCAGAGGTGGGGGGTGGCAGTAGCTCACTGTGAGGACAAGGACACTGGCAGCAGAAGTTCTGGGAAGTACTTCTTGGCATGAGCCCTCCCAGAGTCCTCCATTAGCCCCACCAAAGAGCCGGGTAGGCTCCAGTGTTGGGTGGCCTCAGGCCAAACAACCAACAGGGAGGGAACCAAGCCCCACCCATCAGCAAATAAGTGGATTAAAGTTTTACTGAGCTCTGCCCACCAGAGCAACAGCCAGCTCTACCCACCACCAGTCCCTCCCACCAGGAAACTTGCACAAGCCTCTTAGATAGCCTCATCCAGCAGAGGGCAGACAGCAGAAGCAAGAAGAACTACAATCCTGCAGCCTGTGGAACAAAAACCACATTCACAGAAAGATAGACACGATGAAAAGGCAGAGGGCTATGTACCAGATGAAGGAACAAGATAAAACCCCAGGAAAACAACTAAATGACGTGGAGATAGGCAACCTTCCAGAAAAAGAATTCAGAATAATGACAGTAAAGATGATCCAGGACCTCAGAAGAAGAATGGAGGCAAAGATTGAGAAGATGCAAGAAATGTTTAACAAAGACATAGAAGAATTAAAGAACAAAAGCCTAGAATAATTAAAGAACAAACAGAGATGAACAATACAGTAACTGAAATGAAAACTACACTAGAAGGAATCAATAGCAGAATAACTGAGGCAGAAGAACGGATAAGTGACCTGGAAGACAGAATGGTGGAATTCACGGCCATGGAACAGAATAAAGAAAAAAGAATGAAGGCCGGCCGGCTGGGGAGCCGCCACACGGGAATGGCGCAGAGCTCTCCCCTGCGCCCCTCTCCCGGCCTGCATCGGCTCCCCGCCGGGGGTGCCCTCCCTCCTCTGTCGGGGCCCAGAAGGGACAAAAGCCAGAATGGATGATCAAGCATGGTATTTGAGAACTTCAAAGCTGGCTCTGGCCTTGGCAATTATCCACTCAGAACCAGCAGACAAAAGCAGCAGAGAATACACAGAGCATCTTGCAAGGATGTTGTCTGGACAGGCATCAAAGTGGAGAGCAAAAGTCAAAGCCTTGGAAGCTGAAGTTCTGCAGTTACGTCAAAAACTTCTTCTGAGCAGGATTTGTTCAGGATCATTTGAGAGTGTTTGGTGTAAGATCATGGTGCACTGTGACTACTGAGGGATGAGAGGAGGTCTGTCTCAGCCAGCAGCAGATTGTCACCCTAAGCATTTCCCCTGATAAGGTGTCTCTACAGATGATAACATTACTCAGTGAGGGGACCACAAAGATGACAAGAGACAGGACTTCTGCCATTCAGGAGCCCAGAAACAAGTGGATAACATATAGAAATTGATGGGGGCTTCCCTGGTGGCACAGTGGTTGAGAGTCTGCCTGCTGGTGCAGGAGACACGGGTTCCAGCCCTGGTCCGGGAGGATCCCACATGCCGCGGAGCAACTAGGCCCATGCGCCACAGCTACTGAGCCTGTGCTCTAGAGCCTGTGAGCCACAACTGCTGAGCCCACACGCCACAACTACTGAAGCCCGCATGCCCAGAGCCCATGCTCCACAACAAGAGAAGCCACCGCAATGAGAAGCCTGCACACCGCAATGAAGAGTAGCCCCCGCTCACCACAACTAGAGAAAGCCTGCGTGCAGCAACGAAGGAAGACCCAATGCAGCCAAAAATAAATAAATAAATAAATTTATAAAAAAATAAAATAAAATAAAAAAAAAGAAATTGATGAATGCCATAGTGGAAATGTACAGAAGCTGGTATGGAAACACACAGGCCTCCTTGATGTGGTTGGAAGGCCCTGAAACAGAAGGCTTGGTTTTCCTTGCTCACTGTGTGGCTTTTCTCAGGCCTCTTCATCAAGTTGAGCCTGTGTTTATGTCCTTATTGGTAAATGAGGGATAACAGCATACTTTCCAGGGTTCCTCTGAACAACTGAATTATTCCCTGGAGCTACTTTGTAAAGTGAAATGTGAGTATAGATTCTTTTCTTCGATTTGGTAGCATGACTTTAATACTGTGAGCCTCACTGTGTAACATCTCCTTGTGGTCCTCTCCTGTGGAGCCCTGAGTTCCTTCAGGGCGCTGAGAGGCTGCTCTCCATGTGGTCTGCACATTGTCATCCTCAGCTATGGCCTTATCACTCTTCTCTGAGGACACAGAAACAAACCAGAGAGGAAGAATGGTACTTGGTTTTGTGTATTCCTATCACCAGAGCCCATGCATGGTTAAAACTACTCCCTTCAAATCTGCCCCTGTGAGCACCTGGAGATGAGATGGCATGATTATTACTTGCCCCAAGGCACACCAGTGAGGAGTGAGTGAGAAGCAGAAACAAGAAAACAGCTTTTGCTTCCCAACTTAGTTGTTGGGAGAATTCAGTTTATGAGTCTTCCCTGAAATCATCACCTGTGAAGTTCAGCTTACTTTGCTGGAAAATTGATGTGTCCGGCCATGTTTGCCTGCAGTTACTCTCTGTGTTAAGCTGTCCCAATCCAGGTCCTCAGAAGCCTTCGCCACTCTTCACTGTCCTTGTGACTTTCCCCATCACTCTTCAGTCCGCTCACTGTGGCTTCTGCCCACCACCCCGACTGAGCGAAGCTGCTTTGGACTTGATCGCTGGTGGTTTTCTAGCTGGAGGTCCATCTTCCCAGTTGCAGGCTCAGGAACCTAGAAATTCTGAAAACACTTCGACTCTGCTGGAAGATTCTGGGTGCGGTTTATCAAATGAGCAGAGAACTGAACCTTCAGAGATGACCAATCATCCTGGGGAGAGCTGCATCTCTACCTCCTTCCCACCACTGTCCATTGTGAACAGACCTTGTGCTCCTCTGGAAAAGCCTCTGTCTTCTCACATGCAGTTCTTGCGACATCTGCTTGGACTGAAGACCTTGACCGAGTCAGAGAGTCTGAAAACAGACTTAAGCCACTTTGAAAACGCCTCTTCCACAGTATCTGATTCTGTTTTTCAGTTGCTGGATGGCTTGATCACTTTTTACCGAGAACCCAAACTTCCTTCTTCAAGATTTTGGATCGAAGCTGTGGATACTTTAGCTAGACTGATCAGTGACTGTAACTTATCTAATCATATTCTTAAAAAGTGTTCCGAGAAGTTGGAAGAATTTCTGAAGACCATGCTACAGGTTATTTTAAGGAACAGCCATATCAATCGAGTGTTCATCAGTTTCTTAAAGTTTGCCTCCCGGAGTTTTAAGGCTACTCACAGTCTGCTTTTTTTTTTTTTTTTTTTTT
>RJWK010071604.1:0-10650 GCA_004363435.1 Platanista minor
GTTAAAAAAAAAAAAAAGCTGGTTCTTTGAGAAGATAAACAAAATTGATAAAACATTAGCCATACTAATCAAGAAAAAGAGGACTCAAATCAATAAAATTAGAAATGAAAAAGGAGAAGTTACAACAGACACTGCAGAAATACAAAGCATCCTAAGAGAATACTACAGGAAATTCTATACTAATAAAATGGACAACCTGGAAGAAATGGAAAAATTCTTAGAAAGGTATAACCTTTCAAGACTGAACCAGGAAGAAATATAAAGTATGAACAGACCAATCACAAGTAATGAAATAGAAACTGTGATTAAAAATCTTCCAACAAACAAAAGCCCAGGACCAGATGGCTTCACATGAAAATTCTATCAAACATTTAGAGAAGAGCTAACACCCATCTTTCTGAAACTCGTCCAAAAAATTGCAGAGGAAGGAACACTCCCAAACTCATTCTATGAGACCATCATCAACCTGATACCATAACCAGACAAAGATACTACAAAAAAAAAAATTACAGACCAATATAACTGATGAATATAGAAGCAAAAATCCTCAACAAAATACTAACAAACAGAATCCAACAGCACATTAAAAGGATCATACACCATGATCAAGTGGAATTTATCCCAAGGATGCAAGGATTCTTCAATATACACAAATCAATCAGTGTGATACACCATATTAACAAATTGAAGAAGAAAAACCATATGATCATCTCAGTAGATGCAGAAAAAGCTTTTGACAAAATTCAACACCGATTTATGATAAAACCTCTCCAGAAAGTGGGCATAGAGGGAACCTACCTCAACATAATAAAGGCCATATATGACAAACCCACAGCAAACATCATTCTCAATGGTGAAAAACTGAAAACATTTCCTGTAAGATCAGGAACAAGACAATGTTGCCCACTCTCACCACTCTTATTCAACATAGTTTTGGAAGTTTTAGCCACAGCAATCAGAGAAGAAAAGGAAATAAAAGGAATCCAAATTGGAAAAGAAGAAGTAAAGCTGTCACTGTTTGCAGATGGCATGATACTGTGCATAGAGAATCCTAAAGATGCCACCAGAAAACTACTAGAGCTAATCAATGAATTTGGCAAATTTGCAGGATACAAAATTAATGCACAGCAGTCCCTTGTATTCCCATACACTAATGATGAAAAATCTGAAGGAAAAATTAAGGAAACCCTCCTATTTACCACTGCAAAAAAAAGAATCAAATACCTAGGGATAAACCTGCCTAGGGAGACAAAAGACCTATATGCAGAAAACTATAAGACACTGCTGAAAGAAATTAAAGTTGATACCAACAGATGGAGAGATATACCATGTTCTTGGATTGGAAGAATCAATATTGTGAAAATGACTATAATACACAAAGCAATCTACAGATTCAGTGCAATCCCTATCAAATTACCAATGGCATTTTTTACAAAACTAGAATAAAAAAATCTTAAAATTTCTATGGAGACACAAAAGACCCTAAATAGCCAAAGCAGTCTTGAGGGAAAAAAACAGAGCTGGAGGAATCAGACTCCCTGACTTCACACTATACTATAAAGCTATATTAATCAAGACAATATGGTACTGGCACAAAAACAATAACATACACCAATGGAACAAGATAGAAAGTCCAGAGGTAAACCCATGCACCTACGGTCAACTAATCTATGACAAAGGAGGCAAGGATACACATGGAGAAAAGACAGTCTCTTCAATAAGTGGTGCTGGGAAAACTGGACAGCTACATGTAAAACAATGAAATTAGAACACTCCCTAACATGACTCACAAAAATAAACTCAAAATGGATTAGAGACCTAAACATAAGACCGGACACTATAAAACTCTTAGAGGAAAACATAGGAAGAACGCTCTTTGATGTAAATCACAACAAGGTCTTTTTTGATCCACCTCCTAGAGTAATGGAAATAAAAACAAAAATAAACCAATGGGACCTAATGAAACTTTAAAGCTTTTGCACAGCAAAGGAAACCATAAACAAGACAAAAAGACAACCCTCAGAATGGGAGAACATATTTGCAAATGAAGCAACTGACAACGGATTAATCTCCAAAATATGTAAACAACATATGCAGCTCAATATTAAAAAAAACAAACAACCCAATCCAAAAATGGGCAGAAGACCTAAATAGACATTTCTCCAAAGAAGACATACAGATGGCCAAGAAGCACATGAAAAGCTGCTCAACATCACTAATTATTAGAGAAATGCAAATCAAAACTACAATGAGGTATCACCTCACACCAGTTAGAATGGGCATCATCAGAAAATCTACAAGCAACAAATGCTGGAGATGGTGTGGAGAAAAGGGAGCCATCTTGTACTGTTGGTTGGAATATAAATTGATAGAGCCACTATGGAGAACAGTATGGAGGGTCCTTAAGAAACTAAAAATAGAATTACCATATGATTCAGCAATCCCACTACTGGACATATACCCAGAGAAAACCATAATTCAAAAAGAAGCATGCCCCTCAATGTTCATTGCAGCACTATTTACAATAGCCTGGTCATGGAAGCAACATAAATGCCCATCGACAGATGAATGGATAAAGAAGTTGTGGTACATATATACAATAGAATATTACTCTGCCATAAAAAGGAATGAAATTGGGTCATTTGTTAAGAAGTGGATGGATCTACAGACTGTCATACAGAGTGAAGTCAGAAAAAGAAAAACAAATATTGTATATTAATGCATATATGTGGAACCTAGAAAAATGGTACAGATGAACCGGTTTGCAGGGCAGAAATTGTGACACAAATGTAGAGAACAAACATATGAACACCATGGGGGGAAAGCGGCGGGGTGGTGGTGGTGGTGCTGTGATGAATTGGGTGATTGGGATTGACATGTATACACTGATGTGTATAAAATTTACGATTAATAAGAACCTGCTGTATAAAATATATATATATATATATATATATATATATATATATATATGGTTTTGATAATCTCACTCCAATTTTACTGAGTTTTTCATTGTCTACCAATGACAGTAGAGATTATTTTTGCCTGGGTTTCAACTTCTGTCACATTGAATAAACATTTTTTTACATTTTATTCACTTAAGCAAAATTTGCTATGGGACAGATACAGTGATGAATTCTGTCTGTCCAAAATGAAAAGGCAGTATTGCTGTTCTTAAATTTTTTAACATGTATTGAGAGAAGGACACATATGTAGCACTAATTTTTAGATGATAAACACTAGTTCACTACTGTATATAGAAGGAACAGTTAATGCTGTTTCAAACAACCAAAAAATAAGAAATATTTTAGTTAGACTTGCATTTTTAGTTGGGGAATCTTCGCACATACTGTTAGTTTTCTGTAAATTATTTGAGTAGTGTATCTCTTTTCCATACATCATTTTATTGTCTTAATAGCTTATTGTTACCTCAAACTGGGATACTATTTTCTTAACCTATCTCCATAGAAATTATTTCTCCTCTACCTTTTTGTAAACTTGGCGATGACAGTTAACCTGATTTGTATTCTCCAACTTTAAAGCCCCTGGAGTTTTTAATACAATGCTTCGTATTTAATGAATAGTCAGTGAATAAATGTTGAATAAATTTAAAACATGTGTAAAATGAGGTCTCTTTATGGTTTTAATTTCCATATATTTCATTACCAAAGAGAGTAAACTTTGTATATATTTTTATTCTCTTTTATTGTTTCCTTTTCTGAGAAAAAAAAAAGACTTCATATTTTTTGTCTTCTTCCCATATTTTTTTCATATTGATGTGTAGAATGGATTTAAAGATCCAACACAATACCTTTGTTGGTTACATATCTTACATGCACCTTTTTTCCCAGCCACACATATTTTAGAGTGATGTCACATAAACAGAAGTTATGTTTATCAATATTTTGTATTCATTCTAGAATGATTTTTATTTGTTTTAGAAATTTCACAGCTATTATCTGTTTGAATATTTGCTCTCCCTCATTCTCTTTACCATTAATTCTGTAATTCTCATTTAATATACATTGTATTTCATTTTATTTTCCTTGATTCTGAACATGCCTTTTGTATTTTTCATCTCCATGTGTATCTCTGTAATATATGGAGTAATTTTTAGGTATCTCTTTTAAGTCTACCAATTCTTTTTTAATCTTTGATAACTCTACCGTTTAAACTAGCTTTTTTTTTTTTTTTTTTTCCTTTTGACATTTCAAACACTACAGAATTTCCTGATCTGGGATAGATGGAGTAAATATACTCTGCTTTGTCTCTCCCACTGAAAACAATTTTTAAATATTACCATGAAGTTATTTTATGACTCTAAAAATAAGTAATATCAAATGGATCAGAAAAGAGCAGAATCCAAAGTTCCACTGAATTGGCATAAAGTTACCAGGGGGGGAAAAAAGAACAGAGAAAAATTAGGAAATAATTAAATAAGTAATAATGAAATATTGAAGTTTTCTGATTGAAAGTTTTATCAAATTTATGACAGGGAAGATTATAAAATGATATAAACCTAAGTAAATCTTAAAAATACAAACAGGGATTCTGACAAGTTGCCAGATAGGGGAAGAATCATCTTTTAAATAATAGGAATCAACAACTTTAAACAGATACAGCATAAGTAATAGCATTTATAAAATTATGGGGAAAGAATGTTAATTCCCAATAATTCTATACCTAGTCAGGATATCATTCAACTATTATATAGTGGAAATGTAAATGTTTTCAGATATATAAGGAAGGAGAGACAGTATCAACCTACACTCTCTATAAGAGCAATATCTAAGAATTTAACCAAAAAATAAATATACCAGAGCAACAAATTAATTATGGGAAAATAGGAAAAGAGAAAAAATTAATGTGATCATGGACTTCATAAAAAATATAAATAAATCTAGGTATTTATAAAATCACTTGGAATGTATAAAATATTAGTAACTTGGTAAAATGTTTGAAATCTAAATAAGTAGTGAAAAAGTGAAATGGTATATGTAATAAAAATAGCTTAATAAGGATTCTTGATATAGAAGAACCATAATTCGAGGAAATTTAGTGTGTTCTGAAACTAAAATTAGAAAATTATTATAATAAAATGAAAAACTTAAATGGCTAGAGAAGGGGCAAGTAAAAGTAAAAGTTACAACCTATCTGAATGAACATAGGGAAACAATGAGGACAAAGGTACTATTTGTGAGGGATTAGGTGATATGGAAAAAGAGAAAGGAAAGAATCAAGACAATAAAGAGTAAAATACCATGGAAAATTTAAATATATCAATCATTGCAGTATAATAAATAGACTATATCCTCTAATGAACAGAGACTTTCAGTAAAAAATTGAAAACTAGTTCTATACTACTAAAAGAAAACTTTGACAAAAAGGATAAAGTAAGCTTATAAATAGAAGTTGAATAAAGATACACTAGACAAATGTAAATAAAGAGAAAGAAGCATAAGCAATATTTAATAATACTAAAGATGAATTTTAAGTCTCACTAAACAGAATGAAGAGTGACATATGAAAAAAGTAAGAATTTATGTAGAGAGAATAGTCAAACTTTTATACGGCAATTAAGAAAAAACTGTTAGATGATTAAACTGTTCAAATCTAATCTTGAAAGACAGAGAGAAAGAAAGAAACAGACAGAGCGAGAGAGTGAGACAGAGAGAGAGAGAGAGAGAGAGAGAGAGATTGCTCACAATTCAAATACAATTTGATTGTGAAATAAAAGATTCAGGTATGCATCTCATCAACAACACTGGAAACTAGAAAACAGTGAAATATTTACAAACTCATGGGAGAAAATGATGGTAAGGCTTCTAAAATCTGCAAAGATATAACAGCAACAGTGTCTGTGCAGGAAAAGTAGAACAAAGAGAAGTTGGAAAGATAACTCAGCATCCAAAAGACTTAATGGCTTTGTGTAGCAAAATTTACATTTCTCAAGGTGTGGAACAAACTTTATATCCATGTTGGCTGCTGCCTGAATAGTAAGTAGTTCCTTGTGTCACCATGGATTTGGTTGGTTTCCAAAAGGCAGAGGGGTTGAGTATAAATAAAGAATCTCACCAGAAAAACATATTTCCTGATTCACTGTGCTTGTGTAGCATCAGAGAAAAGAATCTTTCCACTGTGAAATACCCAACAAGAGTCTCTTTTTCTTTGGATGGGGAAAGCCCAGTAAGAACCAAAACACATAACTGTACCCCAAGAAATATTCCAGCGTGAAACATGACCCTGATAGTTCACTACCACCAAATTACCCCAAGTAGCATGGTTTACTAAGTCCCAGTTACTCAGTGCTTATTATTTAAAATGAACCAACACAGAATCTATGCAAAGATAATACAAGCAAATGAAAAAAAGAAAAAAAAAAAAAGTGATATAAATTATTTGAGAATAAATGGTGCAATAAAATAAGTACAAATTTTACAAATTTCAATCAAATATAGTTAAATGATAACATTAAAAAAGAAAAAAAGCAGGAAAGTAACACCTCAGAACAAATGGTAAACACAAGGAGATTAAATAGGGTATTTTGTTCTCAGAATAAAAGCAGGCGGTAGAAATATTTCTCACAAGTAAATATGGCATTAATAGGAAAATAAGTAAAAACAGATGTCACAAGAAACAAAGTAAGGTGTCCCAAGATACCGATATCCTAAAAACATGGGTAAAAAGAAGATTAATTGAATCAAAGAGAAGCTTATGGATATAGAAGACAGGAAAATAATATATATGCACATACATGGAATCTTCAAGGAGAAAGCAAAACAACAGAACAGAACAAATCTTAGGAGTTAAAGAAAAAAAGACAAAGAGGTGAAAATCTTTCAAAACAGGAGTGGGGGATCCATGTATCCTCTGAATTCTCCATAGTAATATTTAAAATAAACTTAAGAAGAACAAAGGGATTAAGATAGCAAAGAGAAAAAAGATTTAAAACATACAAGAAACCTATAGAAGTAATAAATAAATTCACATTTTGATTCTTTAAAACAACTCATCAAAAGATGAATTATCGGGCTTCCCAGGTGACACAGTGGTTGAGAGTTCGCCTGCCGATGCAGGCAACACGGGTTCATGCCCCGGTCTGGGAAGATCCCACATGCTGCGGAGCGGCTGGGCCCGTGAGCCATGGCCGCTGAGCCTGCACGTCTAGAGCCTGTGCCCCACAACGGGAGAGGCCACAACGGTGACAGGCCCGCGTACCGCAAAAGAAGAAAAAAAAAACAAGATGAATTATCCACTTTATTTTGTCATAAGAGGACATTTAACAATTTTGATAATAGGTGTGTTTCTAGGAAAAAAAATAACATTGATCAAAACTGCCTTCAAAAAATACAAATGAAAACATACCGAATACCCATAGAAGTCAGAAATAAAGAAGCACAATCAGGCTTCCCTGGTGGCGCAGTTGTTGAGAGTCCACCTGTTGTTGCAGGGGACATGGGTTCGTGCCCCGGTCT
This sequence comes from Platanista minor, assembly GCA_004363435.1. NCBI lineage: Eukaryota > Metazoa > Chordata > Mammalia > Artiodactyla > Platanistidae > Platanista > Platanista minor. Next base: position 7,473 of record RJWK010071604.1, read on the forward strand.
GGGAAGATCCCACATGCTGCAGAGTGGCTGGGCCCGTGAGCCATGGTCACTGAGCCTGTGCGTCCGGAGCCTGTGTTCCGCAGCGGGAGAGGCCACAACAGTGAGAGGCCCACATACCGCAAAAAAAAAAAAAAAAAAAAAGAAGCACAATCAGTTAACCCTTCCTCAAAAAAAAAAAAAAAAAAATGGACCAGGGCACAAAAACTTTATGGTGAAATTTTAGCAAAAAATTAACGACCATATAATTTAAAATGAATTAATTCACTTTTAATTATCAATAAGATAATTATTAATGAAACATTAACTAAAGAAGCTAGAAGCACATTAAAAGTAACAAACCAAAGTTATATTTATTCTAGGAAAGTAAGGATGGTTCAAAATTGGTAAATCAGTTAAAATGCCAGCCTACCAATAAATATAAGGAAAAATATTACATGAAAGTTCCTATCAGTGCTTAGAAGACAATTAAAAATCTTAAAGATGTTTAAGGGCTTCCCTGGTGGTGCAGTGGTTGAGAGTCCTCCTGCCGATTCAGGGGACATGGGTTCATGCCCCAGTCCAGGAAGATCCCACATGCCACGGAGCAGCTGGGCCCATGAGCCATGGCCGCTGAGCCTCTGCATCCAGAGCCTGTGCCCCGCAATGGGAGAGGCCACAGCAGTGCGAGGCCCGTGTACCAAAAAAAAAATATATGTTTAGTACCCATTTTTAATTTTTAGTTTTAAAAGGCTATATAGTAGATTTATACTTCTTTAACCATAAAATAATCTCAGTTCATATATATACATAAGTAAAATAAGCATTTTAGAAGTAATTGTGAAAATAATTAGATACAAGAAATTAGAACCATAAAAATGTGTGAGGAACAAATAAAATAATCTATATTATCAAATGATATTTTTAAATTTGGAAAATCCAAGTGAATCCACTAAGGAACTAATATAAATAATTTAAAAGAGTGGTATGAAAACTATATATAGACATCAATATGTTATATAATCAAATTGAACACACACAATGTAAGAAAATTTTGATTTCTAATAACCATGGATGTGCTATATAACTTAGGAATGATATTCATAAGAAAATTTTTAAAAAGTAAAATTTTAAAATGCTTCTGAAGGATAAAAATGCTCTGTACTGATCAAAAAACAGGCCATCTTCTTGGATGAAAAAAAAAATCTATGCAGAAAAATTATCCTAAGAAAATAAATAGACAATGAATAAATCAGAAAAAAAAATGATGTGTATAACCCTTATTAAAGAAAAAGTTACCAATTTACCATAAATTACATCATAAATTTAACATAATCTAAATAAAAACACTAACAGAAAGTCTTTTGGCTAGAAAAGATTCTATGGAAAAAGGAAAGTATAAGTATCTTGAAAATTATGAAAGTTTTCCCTTTGATAAACAGATAAACAGGAGGGTCTTCCTATCAGTTATAAAGCCTCAGTAATGTTAAGAACATTTTAATGGCATACGAATAAACCAATAAATCCAAGGAGCAGAGTTGAAAGTTCATAAAAAAGCCAATATATACTTTCAGCTTTTGTATTTAATAAACACACCTCAAGTCATTGAAGGAATAAATCGGACTGGGATATTTGGTCAAAGAACTGGAGTAAAGTTAAGTACCATGCCGTATATACTATACCTGATCAATTCCAAAAGGATTACAATCTTAGATATATATAAAACTTTCATAAAATACTAGAAAAAAATCATGGTGGTATTTTTATATAATCCTCAGGTAGTAAAGGCTTTTCTAACTTCCACACATATCCCAGAAGCCATAAAAGATTTATAAAAAACAACAGTGTAAAATTTTAAAACTCTGCATAAAAATGATCATGAGGGGTTAAATGAGTAAAAACACTAGGAAAAATATTCACCCCCCTTATATCAAAGCTATTTCTCTAACTTTTCCATATCAAACACCCTTGGGTAAATGGACTGATTGGTTGAGGTTCAGCCAAGAATCCACGGATCTTGGATACCAGAAAACTAATACACATATCTTCCAAACTCTAAGCCATTCTAGGCTTCTATCTCATACTGGTGGGAAGTTATTTTAGTACTGAGCTACCACATTTAGCTAATAGAAATATTAGCACCTCAATAGGGAAAAAAGGCAACATGAATATATATTTTTTAGAAGACAAAACTCACATCATTACAGGGAATAAAGTTAAGAGGGAAGATTGTCAACATATTACCTTCTATATATTTTGAATTTTGAACTTAAATGAAAAGGAAAAAGATTTTAAATAAACCTCTGATTAAGCCTTAATCAAAGCAACAATCAAAACTGAATGTATGTACTCTCTAGGATCTCAATATAACAGAGATTAACACAGCAACTAGACTTCCTGGGTTCAAATATGCCACTTATTAACTGTGTGAGCTTGGGCTTTTTTTTTTTTTTTTTAATGGCCATGCTTTAGTTTCCCATTGCCAAGTTGGGAAAAATAATACATACTTCACAAAGATTTTGTAAGGATTTACTGAAGTAATACATACAAAGTGCTAAAAGAATACCTGATCCACAAATATGATCTAAAATTAGCTAGCAATGAAATTAATGTTTCATATAAAAATGAGTCACAATAAAGCTGTTCTTAAGTTATTCCCAGAAGAAAATGTGTAACCTTCAATATTTTTCTCAGTTAAAGAAAGAAAACTAGTCACTTTTATTTACATATACTTGGAATTAAATATTTATGTACACTTGGAATATTTGTCTAGTCTTTTGTCAAAACTCTCACCCACGAGTTTGTTCCTCAGTAATAAGCTGGCTTCATTTCTAGAGCAGGAGCATTATAAATACACTTTCCACCATAATGTGTGGATATTGTTTTATTGTAATACAATTAGAGAGAATACTTTTGCTATAAATACTTGAGTCTTTCTAAATATTTATGGAAAAGAAAATAGAGTACCCAAGTTTGACTTGTAGAAAAAACTATGTATCAGCCTACAACACACTGAAATGTTATCTATTAATATCTGCTATTTAAACTGAATGTTATACTCTTAAAATATACTAAATACTTAACATTTTTGTTTTTTATAATTATTATGTAATTATACATAATGAATGTAAAAATCTTTAAGAAATTCTCTGAAAAGAGTTATGTAAATTATAATCCAGAGGTAACTAGTATTAATATTTTA
>RJWK010071605.1:0-10649 GCA_004363435.1 Platanista minor
CCTAAGAGTTCAGAATCTTTCTTACTCATTTGGAATGCACTATGCGTCTCCTACCCCTATATATTCCTGCATTTTAAGAGTAGATTCAGGGATTTCCTTTGTGGCGCAGTGGTTAAGACTGTGCTCCCAATGCAGGGGGCTTGGGTTCAATCCCTGGTCAGGGAACTAGATCCCACATGCATGCTGCAACTAAGAGTTTGCATGCCACAACTAAGGAGCCCACCTGCTGCAACTAAGACCCAGTGCAACCAAATTAATTAATTAAAAAAAAAGACACTTTTAAAAAAAGAGAGTAGATTCAATATAAACTGTAACCCAGTGGTTGTAGTGATTTAGAAAAGGAACTAGAGTTACATCAATTCTGACATTATATGTGACATGTATAAAATTTTAAATAGGGAAACAGCGAAATGTAATATTTTTTGTTCAACAAGTGCAAATTTAGTTCACACATGAATGGTTTTATTGGATTTGGATAATTAACATGAAATTTATTATTCATCATTTTAAAACTAAAGAATGAATCAAAATAAAATGTCCCATGAATTGTATAATTTAGTAGTTCTTTTGCAGACATTTCAGTTTTATTAAAGTTTATTAGTAACTTGACAGTAGTTTACATACATAATTATTATATCAGACTCACAGAAGGATCAAAGTTATTGTTTTAGTTTATGATTATTATTGAATATTATTTTCTTATATTGGTGTTAAAAAGTATCTGCTACTGGTGTCACAGTCACTAAGTATACCACTGCCAACATGTAGTCATAAAGTCATAAAAACGGGGGACTGAAAGGGTTGGAATTCAAACTCAGATTTCCTGATTTCAAATCAAAGCTGTTTCTGATAATCCCTATCTAAGAGAAAGTAAGTAATAAGTGATAAGGATAGAACTGGGGAAGAGAGTGCCTTCAAACACAACTAGAGAAACATGAGGGTTTGGAGAGATTTAGCTCTCACAGTTCAGGCATAAAATTGATTTTATAATAGTTTTTCTTATTGTGACACTTGGGATTATATTTTAGTAAAATTTCTGTTTGTGTATGATAAAAATAGTATTACTACTCCTAGATTTCCTAAAATAGAAAAAAAAATATATATATATATATAGAGAGAGAGATGTTTAGAATTCCTGAGGTAAGCTGGGCAAAATCCTTTAAGGATGGGGCCACCCTGCAAAAATCCATCTGCTGCTGCCTTGTAGTCCAAAGAAGCTCCAGGTCCAGGTGCGTGAGAAACCATGGAGGCTCTGAACACAGTGTCAGTCAGAGCTCAAGAACAAAAGTCAAAGTAATTATTGTTCACAGGGTGTCATAAAGAACATAATTTCTTTAAAGGTGAACAGTAGTAAGTCCAAGAGCTGATAAAGGGCTCTGGAAAGCAGTATGTATCTCTTCACTTGTAAAAATGAAGGTTTGGAGTTAGATGTAGCTGGCGTATCCTCCAGAGATCATTGTTTATGTTTCTGTGGCTTTTTTTTCCCCCAAAACTATCATGCAAGGAAGTGTTGAGACAAATTGAGCTCGAAACACTGCGAATACATGTATGTTACTTTTCATTTACTTTACCTCTTGTTCCAGATGTGATATTTTGTTTTTCATTTTAAAGCAGGAGTCATGAATACGTGCAACATTTTCTTGTATATTATCCTGTGCCTACATGTGTATGTGTGTAAAAACTAGGAGAATGGATTGTGCTTTGTATCTCTGTGCATCCCTTAGTTATCAGTAGGTAAAGAAAGTCTATTTTTGGGTGGCTGCTGTTTACCCATCACTGAATGGGAATCTGGAGTGATGCTAAGCCATTGTTTGTACAAGTGCAAAGATGACAAACTGTTTATGGTGAAGTTTTGCTAAGACTCTTTTCTGGAAATGGAGAACTCATTTCAGGTTCTTAGAAATCCAGACAGTTACAGAGTAAGTTCATTTAGTTCATGGATTTCAAATTTAATGTAAGGCTCTTTTCTTTTCCCCACTTTGCTTTCTTCAAGAAATCCTAAGAGAAACACTGGTATTTACACAATTAAAACAAAACTTCTCTGGTTGGAATGAAGTGGGTTTGCCCATCGTTACCCTGCTTGACTTTCTCTTCAAATTCCTGAGGCTCTGCCCTAGCCTCACCCACAAGGAATCTTCAAGGATTCCCTAAGAAAATGTCCTTCCAATGCTTAATGTCCTACAGCCAATTGAAAGCTGGGAGAGGACTCTTCCATATTTCTGAAGTTTAGTGCCACATGGAAAGATATAAAACCTTAACACTGGCCTAAGACAAAGACAAATCTCTCCAGATTTTTCAAATCACCTTTCTCAAGTAAATGCCTTACCTGCTGAAAAGGGCATGAAAGCTTCCTTCTTGATAAGCTTCCCGGTAGAGTTAAGGAAATGAAATGCTCAGGGTTAAATGTGTCTGGTTTTTCCTACTGTGTTTGATCCCAAAGCACAGAGGTCAAGGATGACCTCAGTGTCCTAGAGATAAAAGTGTTATTAGGGACAGAGATGAAACTTCTTCCTAAAAAAGTGGCTCTTTAAGATGTATGGTGACCTTGGTTGGCAATTTTTGTGAAGCAGTGTGTTCTAGAAGGAATAGGAAGTGGAGAAGGGGGAGGTGGGGCTTAGGATTGAGTGTGGAGTAGTCATGTACTCAACCAAATTTTCATTCGGTACCTACTAAAAAACACAAGCTTCAGATTCAGAACTTGGAATAAATTCTTAGTCAAGTATCTGCTATGTGATAACAGCATGTTACTTAACTTTTGATAAATTCCAGTTGCTAAATTCATATGATGGGAGTTAAATAGTCCTCATGTGGTGACTCTGAGCCTTCCTGGTGGGTTTGGGGGCTCCGTGAAGGTTTGATCTTTTATCTCCAGGGACAGTGACGGTGGACAAACTAAATGTAACAAGCCCCTCAAAACAAATCCTCAGGGCTTCCCTGGTGGTGCAGTGGTTGAGAGTCCGCCTGCCGATGCAGGGGACACGGGTTCGTGCCCCGGTCCGGGAAGGTCCCACATGCCGCGGAGTGGCTGGGCCCGTGAGCCATGGCCGCTGAGCCTGCGCGTCTGGAGCCTGTGCTCCGCAATGGGAGAGGCCACAGCAGTGAGAGGCCCGCGTACAGCAAAAAAAAAAAAAAAAAATCCTCAAAAATAAGCTACCCCACTTCCATAGCTTGCCACATACTCTGAAACAATGTAGGGCTGTCAACAAAAGTAGTTTTAATTTTGATATAGGAAAGAGTATTCTGAAAACTAAAACTACACTAAGATAATAATAAAAATAAAAGCTTGCCTTGAAATCGAGGGCAGTGTTCACTGCTCCAGCTTGGTGAATCACAGTTTCCTCTTGAAGAAAGTTTTGCCGTACTATCATTGTGGTTAGCTGTTTTATTCACAGGAATTGGTATAGTTTTCAAGTGACAAAAAGCAATCAACTGCTGTGACGTGTTTTGTTAAATAATATTCATCCATTCATCCATTCATTCATTTATATGCCTGGGCATCATACATGGACTTTCTCCTCATAGTTGTGCTAGATTATTTCCATTCCATGAAAGAGAAGACTGGGGCTCAGGGAAATGAAAGGACCTAACAGCAGTAGCATGGGGTCAGTTAGATGCCCTACAACTCCAAGGCTCTTTCTAACAAAACGCTCTACCTAGCTCGCACCGGTTCATCTCAGAGCCTCTGTGATTTTGAACAGCATTTTCATATTCTTTCCCTTTCCCCTCACCCCTCTTCTTAAACCCTTACCTTTGGAATATAGTAAGTTTTAAATATAATATTTGTGGTGGTTGCACAGGGTAAGCTTGCAGGCAGGATATCAGCAAATCTCTGTACTTCGTGAATGACAGCGTCTTCGTAAGGCATTTGAGTTCGGCGTGCCATTCGAGGCACCCACGACTTTGGCCATCTCATCATGGACCTTTTCTGGATAAAACAGAGCACGGTTACAGTCTGCGGTGGGAGGCGGGTATTGAAACAGTCTCCCCGTTTTCTTTAAATGTGAAAGTCAAGCCCAAGTGCTCTCTGAGTTCTGACTCATCTTTTCCCCCCACTGCTTCCACCTCCAGGCCTCTATTCTTAGGGCTCCTCTGGGGACCTGCACGTAGTGATGCCTTCAGACCATCTCAGGTTGCTTAGAGGGCAAAATCTACTTTCTTATATCACAAGGAGACTAAAGCTACAAACTATCCTCAAGGTACAAATTAAGGTATCAGAGCAACTCTAGAATTCTGCATTGTCCAGTCCAAGAGTTTCTGCTTCCTCTCCTTCAGACAATGCTCTGAATTTTAGAAGACTTACTCTGGGTCTTAGGATATCGCGTCATGAGCAGAATCCCCCAGCGCAGTGTGGAGGCTGTGCTCTCTGTACCTACTGCAAACAGATTACTAACAAGTGCCACCAAATTGTCATCACTGAAAAAGTCAGTAGATATATCTTTCTCCTGAAAGAGGAAAAGGAATCAGTAGTGATGAAATAATTTTATCCTGGGCAGCCATCACAAGTAACCTCAAGTGAATTGAAAAAACAAAGTGTTACATTCTTCCCTCAGTCGAGTGGAATTTTATTTTATGAGAATGTTGTGCAGAATTTTAGGATAAAGCACATCCCAGATGCTAATAATGATACATAATTCTAAAAAATGGGAAAGTCTGTTTCTCATTTAGGAAGACTGGGAGTAAGTTTTTAATTGAGTGATTGGAATATTCCTGGCACTGTTTCTTAAAAAAAAAACCACTTAAATGGTCTCTCGAGTTTGTCAATTGAAACATGTTTTTCAAGGTTGTAAAGAAAAAAGAATATTAATTCTAAAAACTAACATATCTGAGATCGTCTGTATATCTTGGTTTTTTCAGAGAGTGACATGAACAGAGGTGGAAAATATTTAAGAATGCAAAATGTAATAAATAGCATTTTTGTAGTGTACAAATCTGTCATTATTGAGTCTAATTATCTTTCTTCTCTGAAAGGAATATTTTTCCTCCAGATGCTATTAATTAAATCAAATAATAAACAATAGGCTAAGGTAACCTCAGAAGAAAATGCTGTTGCCTCCTGCTGTCTAACCACAAAGGTATCAGTGAAACTTCTTGGATCATTTTTGTCAAATTTGTAATGGTAATCGAGGAAAGTCATCCTTATCAAGGAAAATAATTCATCTCTATTCCTGAGTACTTATAACTTTTTAGGAGGAATCCCAAAACAGGAAACATATTGAAAAGCTAAAAGAATAAAAAACAACAAGTAAATTAAATATACATATGTAATGCTTGGGATATTGGAAATGATACCATTGTTTCTGAAAGCATTATAGAAATAGCATCTCACATAGACTTAGATTTTACCTCAACTAACAGTGGCAGACCAGACTAGACAACAGGATTTCATTTATTGGAATTTAGTAATTTATAATGAATATTTATATGACTTACAATAAGTTCTATGTATCCAGAGTATTTTGTATATTATACTTGTAGTCATAGATATACGTACTTAGAGATTAGATGAGACATAAAAACAATTTGGCTTTACAGTCAGAGCTATAAATCTAAGTGTTTTGCTTGCAAAATCCCAGATGATTCCAGGTCAAACTATTCTGGTTCAATGTAGTATACTAAATTTACTACTAACGTTTCCTTGTAGGATCAGAATAATTCTGTTTTAAATTGTTAAAAGGCTGACTGTCCATAGGTGTCACAGAGCAGTACCACTTAAATCCAATATTCCCTGACCATTAAAATGTTCACTGTTTGCTAAATTTTGTGTGTTTGTCAGTGAATTCATTTTCTGAGAGACACGCTTTATGTTTTTGGTCAGATTCACAAAGGGGTTCCTAACCGCCCCCACCCCAGATGACTTAATAAATACCAGAGATAAAAGACCATGCTTAAAATTAATCATCATAGGGACATCCCTGGTGGCGCAGTGGTTAAGAATCCTCCTGCCAATGCGGGGACACAGGTTCGAGCCCTGGTCTGGGAAGATCCCACATGCCGCAAAGCAATAAGCCCCTGCGCCACTGAGCCTGCGCTCTAGAGCCCACGAGCCACAATGGCTGAGCCCGCGTGCCACAACTATTGAAGCCCTCGCACCCAAGAGAAGCCACCGCAATGAGAAGCACAAGCATCACAATGAAGAGTAGCCCCCGCTCACCGCAACTAGAGGAAGCCTGCGTGCAGCAACGAGGACGCAACGCAAAATAAATTAAAAACAAATTTTTTAAATTAGTCGTCATAGTTGTCCGACCTAGTGTTCTCTAGCACGTGTATTTAGAGTCAACCTGCAGTTTTATGCTAACAGAGTCCAAAGTGAAATAATATGGTCGATTGTCTGTGGTATTATTGAAAAATGGGAATTGACAAGGCTCCTTTTTCTTATGTTCTAGAAGATAGCAACTTCACTTGCAAATGAAAAAAACTGAATTGCAGCACTATTGTGCATTGACATGACTCGGAATAAATACTAAGGTTTTATTTAGTGCTTTATAATTTTTGTGATAACTGACAGTCCTCTTTTGTTAAAATTCAATTTCCTAAGTGGATTCCTCTGAGCACCCCTTGCTCACTCATGGCTTATCCACATTCCGTGCATAACAAGTGGAACAGGTGAAAGATGACAAAGATGGTAAGAATCTACTAAAGCCATATAACAAACTATTTATTGGTGTGATTCACAATCCCTGCATTGTAAGATACTTGATGCAGTAATCTGTGATGGGAGAATGATCGGATCTCTTAACTAAGCAGACTCGTCACATCTCTAATACTCAGAATGTTCCAGAAAGTGTACATTTTTCTTTAAAAAGATCAAGTCCTCTTTTTTTTTTTAATTCATTTTTTTTTGGCTGCCTTGGGTCTTCGCTGCTGCGCACGGGCTTTCTCTAGTTGCGGCGAGCGGGGGCTACTCTTTGTTGCGGTGAGAGGGCTTCTCATTGCGGTGGCTTCTCTTGTTGTGGAGCATGGGCTCTAGGTGCACAGACTTCAGTAGTTGTGGCACTTGGGTTCTAGGGCAAGTGGGCTCAGTAGTTGTGGTGCACGGGCTTAGTTGCCCTGCAGCATGTGGGATCTTCCCGGACCAGGGCTCGAACCCGTGTCCCCGGCGTTGGCAGGCAGATTCTTAACCACTGTGCCACCAGGGAAGTCCCGAGAGGTAGATTTTAAAGAAGAAAAATGGTAGACAGAGCTTAGGGAGAAGTGGGGAGAACACATTTCATAGGTGAAATGAGCACAGAACAATAGTACAGAGGTGGGAATGAGAAAAGAAATGAAAGACTAAGTAGTAAAGAGATTAGGCTGGTTAATATATAAGCAAAGGTCAGGAATATTGAGGAAACAATCTCACATGATTGGGGCATATGGAATTAGATGAAGAACAGTATTGAAAGAAAGTGTTCTTCTGAGGAATTAACCTTTGTGTTTTGTGACTTTTGAATGTAGGAGAAAAAGCCATAAAGTAGTTTCAGAAGATCAGAAAACTCAAGTCCTGGTTTTTTAGTTACCAAATAAGTCGATTGCTTTGACTCACGCTTATATGTAAAATTGAGATAAAAATATCATCCCGGGGCTTCCCTGGTGGCACAGTGGTTGAGAGTCCACCTGCCGATGCAGGGGATGTGGGTTCGTGCCCCGGTCCGGGAGGATCCCACATGCCGCGGAGAGGCTGGGCCCGTGAGCCATGGCCGCCGAGCCTGCGCCTGCGGAGCCTGTGCTTCACAACGGGAGAGACCACAACAGTGAGAGGCCCGCGTACCGCAAAAAAAAAAAAAAAAAAAGAATGAACAAATACACAGCTCCTGAAATATACTTAGAATTATACCTGGCATTTCTCATTTTTTTCTCTCTTTTGTTCCCTGACAAGCATTTTCATTTGTTTATGTCTGTATCCCCTTCTGTCAGAGTTGACTCTTTCATTTTGCTGTCACTAAATTTTCTACCTTTTTATGCTACTGACTTTTAACCATGCATCTGGGAGATAGCTCATTCTAGTTGACTTGATCACGAAAGAAATATCTTTCCCTTTTGTGTTAGAATGACTATGAAAAAGGAACTATATTAATAGACTGGATTGAACAATCTTTTACATATTGCCTTCTTGATAACAATATTTCCTCAAGTTTTTACTTGTTGCCATTATATTATATATTTACCTTTTAGTGTATCATTCTTTTTCTCCAAGGAATTAAAAATTCTTGAAAGCAAGGACTCTTCCCCTGACCCTTCCTACCCCCTGCCCCCAGCTATGGAATCCCCAGTGTCTAGAACAGAACAGCTCCTGGCACTTACTGAATTGAAACTGGTCAATAAATGCAGGAGTAAATGAATGATTGAAGTCTTCTGAACATTTTGTTTCTAAAGAGTCATCCCTAGTAACATAGAATTTGGGGAAACTGAGTGACCATGCGTATCAAATTCTGTCATTTTATGGGTAATGCAATTTAGACCCAGAGAGTTCAGATTTGGTAAGGGTCATGCACTTCTTCCTAATAGAGCTATGATTAGGACTTACGTCTGCTCCTGCTGCAGTGTTCTTTACACCATGTGGCTTCATGCCATGATACTAAATATATACAACTACTTGACTCCTCTGCTTGGCATGACTTTGGCTTGCTGGAACACAATCCCAGATAATCCTGTCTGGCAGGCACTAATGAAAACCTTGAGCCAAGTCTAAAACAGGTAGCTGCAGGCACAGAACAAAGGGCTGTATGTATTTCTTTGCATAGAAAGTGACTTAGTTTCAGTGACATCTTTTCCGTGATATCCACACTTAACAGTGTTCCCATCAACTAAGCTCTTTTTCTAAAACAAAGGACGGAGGGAGAGACAAAAAAGAGATTCCAATCATACCAAATGGGAGTGTGTCAGGGGTTAAAATGACTTGTAGCTGATTCAAATTGTTATATAACAATAGGTAATGCAATATGTAATAGATCCTAGTGATGCTGTTATTATCCCAATATTACAAATGAAAAAAATGAGGCTTTAAGAAGTTAACCAATCTGCCCAAGGTCACATATTTATTGAGAGAATTCAAGTTTCCCTGATTCCTGGGCTATTAATTTCTTTAATATATTGCTACTTCCCAGTATTGATTCACACATCTGGCTCTGATTAATATAGCACCTGGAAATGATGATAGCTGACCAGAAATCAAATGTTTCTTGATTGCTCTGATTCTGACTGTATAAAGAAAATTGCTGGATATACTCAACCTTATCGCCTAAGATCTGAATGAAGAAACCTGGGGATTTTCTGTCTATATCTGTTAACTGTTGAGAGAGGAGTAATGATTTTTCTGACCATAATTGTGGATTTACCTATATCTCTTTGTAGTTCTATCCATTTTTGCTTCATGTATTTTGAATTTTTGTTATTAGAGGCATAAATATTTAGAACTGTTATGTCCTCTTGATTAATTGTTTTAGTATTATGAAATTACCTTTTTTATAACTGTTATATTCTATTTTCTTAAATCTACTTTGTCCAATATTAATACAGCTCTCCCAGCTTTCTTGTGACTAGTGTTAATATGGAATATCTTTTCCTCATCCTTTTACTTTTAAGCCTATTTTTGTCTTTATATTTAAAGTGTATTTCTTGAAGGCAGCATATATTTGGGTTTTGTATTGTTTATTTAATCTGACAAGGATAAATCTTTTAATTTGAGCCCTTAGCTCATTTATATTTGATGTGATATTGTTAAGCTATTTGTTTTCTATTTACGTTACGTATTTTTTGTTTTGTTTTTTGCGGTACGCGGGCCTCTCACTGCTGTGGCCTCTCCCGTTGAGAAGCACAGGCTCCCGACACACAGGCTCAGCGGCCATGGCCCACGGACCCAGCTGCTCCACGGCATGTGGGATCTTCCTGGACTGGGGCACGAACCCATGTCCCCTGGATTGGCAGGTGGACTCTCAACCACTGTGCCACCAGGGAAGCCCAGTTACGTGTTTTTTGCTCTTTTTTTCCTGTTTTTCTCTGTTCTTTTGGATTATCTTTTTTTTTTTAAATATAAATTGATTTTATTGCCTTTGGTGGCTTATTAGCTATAAAACTGTTTTGTTATTTTAGTAGTTGCTTTAGGGTTTTAGTACTCACCTTTAATTTATCATTCTCTATCTTCTAGTGATATTACACCACTCCTTATAGTATAAAAAGTTACAATAGTATATGTCCATTCCTTTTTCTCCGGTCTTTATGCTACTGTTCTTACACATTTTACTTTACATATATTATAAATACCAGAGTACATTGTTATTTTGTTTTTGTTGTTTAAGCATTTAATTATCTTTTAAAGCACTTAAATAGTAAGAAATTTTTTAAAAGTTGTATATTTATCCAAAAAGTCACCATTTCAAGTGTTCTTCATTCCTTTGTGTATTAGTTTCCATCTGGTATAATTTTCTTTCTGCCTGAAAGACTTCCTTTAACATTTTTTGTAGTATGGACCTTCTGGTGATGAACTCTTCTATCTTTTTTTCTTTTCAATTTATCTAAACTAAAAATACCAAGAAAAAGAAAAACAAACCAAAACCAAAACCAAAAAAACCCACCCAAAAAATAGTTCACCTATTTCTCCTACTCTCTACTCCCTGCTTCTGGCAACCACCAATCTGTTCTCTGTATCTATGAACATAGGTTTTTTTTTTTTT
>RJWK010071606.1:0-10649 GCA_004363435.1 Platanista minor
GTGCTGAGTTTAAATTACACGTGTTGTCAATATGCAATTAATTGAAGTAGAGACACCTGCAAACTAATGTCATCAATTCAAGAGTGTAAGCAGAATGTACACTTACGTGAAGTGGCCTATCTTCCTGCATTCACATATTATATAGTTAAGATGGCAGAAGAATTAAATACTGCGCAATTAAGAACAAGACACTTAATGGACTGGAGCCTTTGGGAGACATAGGCAATAAAATTTACTCCAGGCGGATAAGCATGGCATATTCTTGCATCTCGTGAATGCCCACTGCCACGTGAATTTGCCATCCACGCACTTTTCATTAACTGTGTTATTAATAATAACTAGTTGTCAAACTCCCTAGACCACTGGTTTTTAATACAGAATTCAGATAAAATGGGATTCAGTGAAGACCCATGAATCCCCCGAAATTGTGTAAGAAAGTTTGTGTGTGTGTGCACTTTTTTTGTGGTGTGGTTGAATGTACCAATGGATAGCCAATACCCTTTCTCCCCTTATTCTTGTATAAATACAGATTCTATTCTGTCTGGAAGGTGCTTGGCCAAATAGTGCATGTGCCAATTTTCCCACTTCTCTTCTACCTAGGATTGTCCAATGAGAATTAAGTGGAAGTTCTTGGTGAACTTCGCGTCTCCTTAAGAGTGATCAGACAAATGGATAAAACAGATAACTAGTGAGAACTTACTGTTTAGCACAGGGAACTCTACTCAGTGATCTGTGGTGACCTAAATGGGAAGGAAATCTAAAAAAGGGTGGATATATGTATACGTGTAACTGATTCACTTTACTGTACAGCAGAAACTAATGCAACACTGTAAAGCAAGTATACTCCAATAAAAACTAAAAAAAGATCAGACATCAGGCATGTGTTCCTGGAATGCAGATGTGATGGTTGGAACTCTAGCAGTCATCTTGGGACTTTTAAAATATCAAGTAATTACATTATTTTTAATATTTTTGTATTGAGGTAAAATTTATGTATAATGAAGCATTCAGACCTTAAGTATACTACTGTTCAATAAGTTTAGGCAAGTGCATATCAAGACCCACAGTATTTCCATTCCTCTGGAAAGATCCCTCACAATTCTTCTCAGTCAGTCCCCACATCCCACCTAAGAACTGCTAATCTGATTTCTACTTTCATAGGTTAATTTTGTCTATTTAGAATTTTATTAAAGGGGTCACACAGTATGTGCTCTTTAATTCATCTGGTTTCTTACACTTAGCATAATAATTTTGACATCCATTCATGTTGTTGCACATATCAGTAGTCATCTTAGTTGGGTTGCTGTAACAAAAATCCCATAGACTGGGTAGCGTAAACAACGAATATGTCTCTCACAGATCTGGAGGCTGGGAAGTACAGTCCAAGATCAAGGTGCCAGCAGATTTGGTGTCTGGTGAGAGCCCTCTTTGTAATTTATAGACTGCTGCCTTCTTGCTGTATCTTCGCATGGCCAAGAGAGAACATCTCTCTTGTATCTCTTCTTCTAAGGACACTAATCCCACTCATGAGGACTACCCTCATGACCTGACTACCTCCCAAGGGCCCCACTATCAAGTACCATCACACTGGGGATTAGGGCTTCAAGAGATGAATTTGGGGGGAATACATTCAGTCCATAGCAGTAGGTCATTCCTTTTTTATTGCTGAGTACTATTTCATGTTGTGAATATAACACAGTTTCTCCACCCATTCTCCTATTGATAAACATCTAGCCTGTTTCCAGTTTTTGGCTATCATGAATGAAGCTGCTATGCACAAGCAGATACAGGTCTTTATGTGGACATATGCCTTAATTTCTCTTGGATAAATAATAGGGGTACAATTGCTGGGTCATAGGGTAGATATATGTTTATTTAAAAATTGCCAAACAGTTTTCCAAAGTGGCTGTAAAATTTTACACTCCCATTAGCCATGTCCTTGCTAACATTTGGTGCTGTCAATTTTTTTTTTAATGTTAGTTATTCCAGTGAGTGTGCAGTGGTGGTATCTGATTGAGTTTTAAATTTGTGATCCCCTGCTGATTAATGATATAGAACAGTTTTTCATGTGATTATTGGACACTGCATTAATGCATTGTTGGAGGACAGGGTGAGACCTTCATGGGACACACTCTAATAACAATAGTCACTCAAACCACTTTTAAAGGACAATGGGTATTGGTTTAACGGGGTCTGTAAACTTTGAGGAAGAATTGAAATGCTCTGGAGAATACTGGGACCTTTGAAAGATTTGTGGTGGAAAGGGAGAGAGAGAAGAGAGTTGGGCTACCAGAGGCCAGAAACAGACCCTGGGGTAAAACAATGAGAATTTCAGTGGGGGCTTTAATTGAGTTTTTTATGAAGTGTGTACTGTAAATGCACACTCTTCTATTCATCATACCAATTTCAGGAAAAACTACATTATTTACTTGTGCAGGAGTGGGAAAACTACTATTAGTGGACTAAATCTGGGATGCCATCATTTTTTTGTGGACACAATTTTATTGGCACACAGCCACACATTTATTTATATATTGTCTGTGGCTGCTTTCATGTTACAATGGCAGTTGAATAGTTGCAACAGAGAGCAATAGAGCCTGTAAACTTTAAAGTGTTCACTATCTGGCCCTTTTCAGAAGAAATCGTCAACCCCTGTACTACCATGGGGTGGGGGAGGGGAACTACAATGAAGTGATGAATTCTGGGTCAATGTGGGAGAGGTGCAAGAATTTTGGAGGCTGGATCCACTGGTTCCAAGTGCAAGGAAGAACATTTGTAGATTCTCCTGGCTTAGCAGCAAAGTATTTGAAGGTGTACTGAGTGATGTGGCCAGACGACGAAGAGTTATTGAGCTTCTTCTCCTTTTTCTTCTTTCTTTTTGATACTATAATTGGCTGTACATGATAATTTAGATCGACATAGTCCTTACCTACCTAAGCTAGATGATACTGATGTGAAGTGATGTGAAAAAAATCACATGGTCAACAGAATAAGAATGCTAAACAACAGCTAATATTGAAATACCTTTGCAGACCATCCAAATCCCTTTGCTCTGACTTCACGTTAACTAAGCAATGTAAAAAAAAAAAAAAAAATCAATTTCTTGAACTCATTCATGGATTAAAGAGCAAACACAAAAACATGCTCTTTGACCAACTACAGTTCCCTCTATGAAATAAAATCACTGACTTCCGGATTCAAATTGGTTTCATGTGACCTTGGAGGTATGTGCCTGTATTCTTTGGGCCTAATCCCTCTTAAATAAGCTAACCAGTAAATACTGAAATTTAAGAAAGGCCCCAATGGCTACCAGAAAGACTACAGCACTACAGTCAAACGGGACAGAGTTTAAATCTGCAAAGTTTACTAGTTCTATGACTTGGAGAAAGTGATTTCACCTCTCGGAGCCTCTTGGTTTACTCCATGAAATGAAATAGTACACTGAAGCCCTTAACTTAGTACCAGAATAGAATAAGTGCTTTATAAACAAAGTTCCCTTCTTTATCTTCTGTGGCTAGGATTGAGAGATCAGACTTTGAATTAATGGTGCTATGGGCTGCAGTGTGCTTCCCTCCACCCTCATTCATATGTTGAAATCCTTACCCCCAGTGTGGGTGGTACTTAGAGCTGGTGTCTTTGGGAGGTAATTAGGTTTAGATGAAGTCATGAGGGTGGGGCCCTCATGATTGGATTAGTGACCTTATAAGAAGAAACACTAGAGAGCCTGTACTCTCTCTCTCCGTATGCACAAAGAAAAGGTCATGTGAGCACACAGCAAGATCATTGCCACCTACAAGTGAAGAGATCTCAGAATGAAGCCTACTTTGCCAGCACCTTGATCTTGGACTTCTCAGCCTCCAGAGCTGTGAGAAAAATAAAAACACCCAGTCTGGTATTTTGTAATGGCAGCCCAAGCTAAGACACACTGTAACCCAGTGAAGCCCAGTCTTGAAAAGCTCTCCTGATTCCCGCTGAGCTCCACTTCTAAGGATTTTATGGTGGTAATTTAAGGAGCTATATCTCAACAATTTGTACTTCTACATTGTCTGAAAGAGGGAACACTTACCAGCTATTCACTTTCTTGTCATCCTCTAGTGACTCAGTGTTTTCTTTACCTTCTGAGATATTTTAAGCCGTTAGGAGATATTTTAAATTTCAAAGAGTTGATCTGGGCCTGTTATGTTTGGGTAGAAAGTTTCAAACTGTATTTTATTGAAAGTCCAACTAAAGATGAGAGTGGTGTATGGGCTAAGGATATAGTGGATTGAGAGGGTTATGTGTCCATAGTTTACATTAAGGTTCACTTGGTGTTGTACATTCTATGAATGTGGACAAATGTATGATGACATGTATCCACCATTCTCATACACAGTAGTTACACTGCCCTAAAAACCCCTCTGTGCTCTGCCTCTTCATCCCTCTAGGACCTGATTTTGGAAAAGTTTAGGGATTCCAATAAAGAATCAGAATGACAAAATGTCTGATTCCAAAGCTCAAAGCCCCTAGTAACCATGCGCTGCTGTTTTGTCAATAAATATTATCCTGGGTCAGTAGCCAGGTCAAGGAATTTCAGGTATACTTGTTGGAATATGGGCTTTTGAAATCTCAGAGGGCCAGCTGTGAATATATTCTACTTTTGCCATTTAGTGTTCACATTCAATGAAAAAGCTTTGTTTAGATATCTTTTTGCTCCTCTTCCCTCTTTTTTATTTAATTACGGACTAGACCTAACACTGCTGCCTGGTCATGATAGAAGGTGACTGAGATAAGCCTAAAACTTGCCCACAAAACCCTGATTATTTATAGTCAATGAGTTACGTAGAATCATGTTTTTCATTCATAGCTAAATTCATACAAATTTTAAGTCTACTCTGTATTAAAAACAAAGTTCTGTGATGTACCGGAAGGTTGTTATGTTAGAATGTGGTTTCCCCATTTCACTCCTGCTGTGCACCAAAATAGAATTTTAAATATTGGCTTCTTTAACATAGTGTGCAAACTGCGCTAACCCACAGTGGAGGAAACGGCTGTAAACACTGTCAGCCTTCAGGAGAACTGCAAGTTTCCCTGAAAAGCTTAGGAAATTGCTCATAACTCCACTCATTGACTGTAAACTCAACGAAGGCAAGGATTTTGCCCTGTTCAACTGTTCAAGGATCTATCCCAGTGTCTGGAACAATGCTTGCAGAGAGTGACTACTCAGGAAATATTTGTAAATGAAGGAATGAATAATGAAAGAAAGCACACGCATTTGTTTGGAAAGAGCATTTTTCCTAACATTAAACACTAGAAAAAAAGTTTTAGGGTTTTTTTTTTCTGTTTTTTTAAGGAATTGAATGTATGAATTAATGCCTTTCACGTGGCAAGAAGCTTCCTTTTGGCCATTTGCCATATAAGCTCTTGCTTAACAATAACCCAAGAAAGCATACATTTAAAATATTTTAATGCACTGAACATAACTCTAGGAAAATGAGCAGGGCTGGCTTCATGGCCATGTGGCCCATACAACTGCCCAGGGTCCCATGTTTAGAAGGGCTTGGTTTAAGGCTCTACTGTTGTTGCCATCTTGAAGTTGTTAAAATTTTTGAACAAGAGGTCCTACAGCTTCATTTTGCATTGGGCCCTTCAAATTATGTAGCTAATCATAGAACTGAGTTGATATATTACAAGGCCATTACATACTAACTTATTATTAAGAACAGAGTTAAAGGAGCTAAAGAAATGTAAATGAAAATGAAAATTTTCAGCTCTATAATTTGTTAATTAAAACTGCAATGCCCACATGAGAGAACTCTAGATGATCTAGAAGTCTCTAGAAATAGGCAAATTGTCCCATATGGTAGGAGAAAGGAAGCAAAAAAAGACAATTTTAGAAATCATAATGGGACATGATATCTTGCTTGGTACCAGTTTTGCCCTTATTCCTTAACTCTCTTCATTTAGGTTTATAATAAAAGAGAGAAAAAGTGATGGGGGAGTTGAAAGAGGTGTCTCTTATTGTTGATCCTCCTAATGTGTCACAAAAAATATTCTGACAAATATATTTACACATTATAACAACTAAAACCAGAGCTAAGAATAAAGACGAGCAGATATGCTATTGCCAAAATCTGGGAGAAATTTCTCATAATGCTATGGCTTATGAAACTGGAAAAAGAAAAAAAAAATCCCTTACCCATGCTTTGGTTCATTAGGCAGAGCACCCAGAGAGAAGAGAGCAAGACATTTTATTCCTCTTGCACTGTAGTCAGAAGCCTGAGAGATCCAGGATCTGTACCCATAAGAAAAATGGGGGGGGGCATTCATCTACTAAGAGGAAAAAAAATTGTAATACATCACTAAACGTAACACATCGCTAATGTTCCTTAGTCTGAGTTTTTCTGTGATCGGTTGTCTAAACTGTACTTAAGGCAAGAAAAGATAGCTAGCAGTTCAAAATTGGACTCTGTAAGGAATGTGTAAAATTGCTAAATGAAGATATCAGCTGCGCTAGCAAAGTCACCATTTTGTTATGAAAATGAAGGAGCCTGACTTGACTTCTGCTTTAGATGTAAGGGCCATTTCAGACTGAGAGCAGAGCCAGACTCTACAGAACCCGCTGGAAATATGGCAAAAGATGGCTTGTTTTTTGTCATGGTTATGTTTGTCATCATCATGATCTCATTCTGTCTTAGGATGACTTCAGAATTCTGGGCTCCATGCAGGTCTTGTGATATACCCCTAATTTCCAGGTTGTCCTGTGTTGGGAGCAAGGCTGCCAACCCCCGAGACTGAGGTGGACAAGAGATTTTAACCAAGGAGGCCAGTGACTTGTGGTGGTGTGACTTCAGTCTGAGCCTGTTTCATCTATAAAATAAGAACAGCAGCAGCTGTCACACAGCTTTCTTATAAGGATTATATAAATAAAATATATATGTAAGTCTATATGCTTCTATGTAAACCTTTTGGTAGGAGAGGAGGTGCTCAGTAAACACAAATTTCCTTCCCAATCTACCTTTTCTAAAGTACCTTTTCTCATAGGGCCTTCCCCTGCATAACATTATATCTTCTAAATATTTTCTGCTAAAATTGAAGACAATATGTTTAATTTTAATACGTAGCAACTTTATACATTCAGGAAGTTTCAGTCAATGTAATTTTCCATTTGAACCACATACCCTTTCCCATGAATTACACTTCTAGCATTCTTGTATGTAAAGGCAGTACTGTTCTGTGTTACCAGGATGGGCTCAGGGGTCAGACTTCTTTGGTTCACATCCCAACCCTGCCACTTATTAGTTGTGTGACACTGAGTACAATTTTGGTGCAAACTCTGACATGTTGTTTTTTTCCCCCACACCGCCCAAGTCTCCAATACTAGCTGGGCGTCCTACAATTCAACTTAACTCTGACACTACTGAAACCCAGCGGGCACAAAAGCCTTTCAAACGGTTGCTAATCAGGGAAGGGAGGGAATGCAGAGAACAAGGGAGGAGCAGCCAAGAAACAATAGTGTAGCCTTGGGGCAGGATCCTGGTTCTGCCTCAAGGGACACATAAAACAACAAAGTTAAGCTCTTCTTCAGAACTAAAAGCCCCACCAAATGGAAGATGTTCCTGAGAGAAGGTCACAGTTTGGTAACATGGAAGCTTATCAGGATTCCACAGGAGGCCAGATTAAAGGAATACAAGTCCTTGCACACACCCTGATCCTTATCAGCAAACCCGCCCTTGAACCACTGCTATAAAACTCCTCACCAGGGGCTTCCCTGGTGGCACAGTGGTTGAGAGTCCACCTGCCGATGCAGGGGACACGGGTTCGTGCCCCGGTCCGGGAAGATCCCACGTGCCGCGGAGCGGCTGGGCCCGTGAGCCATGGCCGCTGAGCCTGTGCGTCCGGAGCCTGTGCCCCGCAACGGGAGAGGCCACAACAGTGAGAGGCCCGCGTACGGCAAACAAAAACAAAAACAAAAACAAACAAACAAAAAACTCCTCACCAAATTCCACACCTCTCCCACACCTGGTTGGGACACATGGTTTTTCAGGGCACGAGACTGCTGTGGACCCCCACCCCCGCTTTGCCTGGCAAAGCAATAAAGCTATTCCTTTCTACTTCACCCAAAACTCTGTCTTAGAGATTTGATTCGGCACCTGTGCACAGAGGTTAAGTTTTCGGTATCACCATCTACCTGGAGGCAGCGTCAGATCCCACAGGTTAAGGGCTCACTCTTACAAGACTAAACCCCCTCACCCCAACTTCAGACACCAATCGAAAGTCCAGCTTGTCACCTGTGCTTCTGATCTGCCAGGTATAGATTGGAAGTTCCAAAAACCCCCTCCTTGGTTTTGATTAATTTTCTAGTATGGTTCACAGAACTCAGAGAAACATTTCACTTATTAGTGGTTTATTACAAAAGAATATAACTCAGGAACAGCTAGATGGAAGATGCATAGGGCAAGGTACGGGGGAAGGGCATTGAGCTTCCGTGCTCTCTGAGCATGCCACTCTCTCCAGCCAGGAAGCTCTCTGAACCCCATCCTTTTGGAGTTTTGTGGAAGCTTCATTACACAGGCATAGCTGATTAAATCCCTGGCCACTGGTTACTGAACTCAACCTCCAGTCCCTCTTCCCTCTTTGGAGGTCACCCTCCAACCACAAGCTTGGCTCCCTTGGCAACCAGCCCCCTTTCATAAGTGCTTTCTAAAAGTCACCTCACTAACATAAATTCAGGTGTGGTTGAAACAGGTTTGTTTATGAATATCAACAAACATTTACTGCTCTTATCACTTAGGAAATTCCAAGGGTTTTAGGAGCTCTGTGTCAGAAACGGGGACTTAAAACAAATCTATATTTCTTTTTTTTTAAAAGCTGTACGCTAATTGGTATTTTATTATTATTATTATTGTAATTTTTTTAGTGACGTATAGTTGATTTACAATGTTGTGTTAATTATGGCTATACAGCAAAGTGACTCAGTTATACACATATAGACATTTTTTTTAATGTTCTTTTCAATGATGGTTTATCACAAGATATTGAATATACTCCCTTGTGCTATACAGTAGGACCTTGTTGTTTATCCATCCTATATATAACAGTTTGCATCTGCTGACCCCAAACTCCCAGTGCTTTCCTCTCCCTCCCTCCTCCCCCCCTTGGCAACCACAAGTCTGTTCGCTATGTCTGTGAGTCTGTTCCTGTTTTGTAGACAGGTTCATTTGTGCCATATTTTATTTTTTTTAGCTCCGTGTGTGTGTTTTGTTTTTTTAATTTATTTTATTTAATTTACTTTATTTTTGGCTGCGTTGGGTCTTTGTTGCTGCGCGCAGGCTTTCTCCAGTCGTGGCAAGCGGGGGCTACTCTTCATTGCGGTGCGCAGGCTTCTCGTTGCGGTGGCTTCTCTTGTGGCAGAGCACGGGCTCTAGGCATGCGGGCTTCGGTAGTTGTGGCACACGGGCTCAGTAGTCGTGGCTCATGGGCTCTAGAGCGCAGGCTCAGTAGTTGTGGCGCATGGGCTTAGCTGCTCCACGGCATGTGGGATCTTCCCGGACCAGGGCTCGAACCAGTGTCCCCTGCATTGGCAGGCGGATTCTTAACCGCTGTGCTACCAGGGAAGCCCCTGCGCCATATTTTAGATTCCACATATAAGTGATATCATATGGTAAGAACAAATACATATTTCTTATTATAAGTCACAATGTCACATGAGCAAGTCACTTAACCTCCCTTTGCATACATGGATAATGGTTGTATCATCTTCACAGGTTTAACTGTAAGGTTGTATGAGCTAACAGATGTATATTCCTCAGAGCAGTTTCTGGAATAGAGTAAGCTCTCAGTAAACATTAGCTATTATTTTTGAGAGTAGTTAATAAGGAAATCCAAGTATGAAAGTTTCACTTTCTTATGAATAGTCTCTGTTCTTTATATATTAGGAAATTTGCTAGGTATTTAAATCGCTTACTGTGGAATGGCACCATCAACCCTGGGTCATTTGGGGATAGCTTAATAAATACATTTACAAAGGAGGAGACAGAGTATAGGAAAACCACAAAGGGTGTGGAATACCCCAGAGCTAGTAACTACTGAATGCTGGTACCACCCCTAAGCCTTAAGGTGTAAGAGGAGGGAACTGTTATTGGGACTTGGAGGCAGAGAATGCAGTGTGGAGAGGAGAGAAGGGTGCTAGAAGTTGTAGCTTTTGATGGAGGAAAGCAGCCAAGATTAGGTGACCAGGCAGACAGGGAGCCAGGGACTAAATCCTTTCACCTCCCTCCCCTCCTTCCTCTCTCCTGCCCGTACACCCTAGCGGCCAAACTGAACCCAAAACTTGAGGGAAGCGCAGCCCACTGACACAGTTCATCTGGGGCAGCCTTGTGGGTCACAGCAGGGTGGAGAAAGCGGAAGAGTAGGTATCCTGGACACGTGGAAGACGCCCAGTGCCATAATCATGCTAATTCTTCTTTTTTTTTAACATCCTCATTGGAGTATAATTGCTTTACAATGGTGTTAGTTTCCGCTGTATAACAAAGTGAATCAGCTATACGTATACATATATCCCCATATCCCCTTCCTCTTGTGTCTCCCTCCCACCCTCCCTATCCCACCCCTCTAGGTGGTCACAAAGCACCGAGCTGATCTCCCTGTGCTAAGCGGCTGCTTCCCACTAG
>RJWK010071607.1:0-10649 GCA_004363435.1 Platanista minor
CTGCAAAAGAAAAAAAAAAAAAAGGAAGGATACTCTTGAATGGTATTATTATTACTATTAGTATTATTATTGAAGAATAAATATCTTCTTTAAATTCTTAGCATGAAAGAATGAACCCATGGCCTTTCTTTAACCTGACATAATTGCATTTCCATGAGACGCTTTTTCCTTCCTTTCAACATGACCACTGTACTATATTCTCAGACCAATGGCATTTCTTTAAAGGCACAGCCCTTCATTAAATATAGATAAATGAATAATAGCAACATTGCTTTTCAGGCACAGTTAAAATTTGTTTTTAAAAAATGCTCATTTTCCACCACCTTTTGGATCTTGGCTGATAAATGGTGTACTTTTCATTCATCCATTCATCCATCCATTCATTCATTCAACTATTCACTGGTTCATTCATTTAGCTGTATATATGTGCCTGGTAGTGCTCTGATTTCTAAAAATACAGTAATAAAAAAGAGAAGGCCACTGGCCTTGTATTCTCAGAGTGGGGTGGGGGGTGAAGGAAGGCAAATCAAAAGGAGTTTTAAAATGTTTATTAATTAAGATAATGTCAGGTAGCGACAAGTGCTATGATAAAGATCAGTATGGGATCACATCATCAAGAGAGAACAGGGTAGAGGTGAGAAGCTACGTTAGATTGAGTCTCAAAGACCTTCAGTTGACATCTAAATGGTAAGAAAGAACCAGGCATATGAAGATCAGAAGGTGGAGAGCTCTCGGCAAAGAGACAAAGCGTCTTAAGCAGGGAAAGAGAGGGGCGTGTCTGAGGAGCTGAAAGAGGAGGACCAGTGTGATGAGGATGAGGGGTATGGCCAGGATGATGGGTGGAGACCAAGCTGGCCCAGATCATGCAGGGTTGTCTGCCAAGTGGGATGTAAAATTAGAGACGAAATAGGGAAAGAATATCATCTGGCTTATGCTGTTGAAAGACTCATCTTGCTGTGAGAAGAATGTGGCAAAGCATCAGTTTCTTGTGTAAGATTATTTCCCTTTCAATTACATTTTAAAATCCCAATAACTGTCAATGGTTCATTCAGTTTCATCAACAAATATTTATCAATCAACTGCTGGATATTATGGAACAGTGCTAAGTGGGAAACAAAATGGAACAAAACAAAACCACACAAATAAGTATACAATTTTATTTTAATTGTTTGAAAATAAACGTCTGATGCATTTTATAGTGATTCAAAGAGAATTACCTATTTTTGTTCAAATAGGATAGTTATGTGTTCATATGCCTTCTTATTTTTAATTAAATTTAGCAATACCACAGCACCAAATGTCAATAGATATATGATATCATTTTATATTATTTTGAATTCATAAATGGCTTTAAAATTCTACAGTTACGAAATCATATTATAGGATTAGACAGAGTTAGATAATACAAATAATATACCTTTTTTCTCTTTACCATCTTCTAACCCTTATGTCTAGCACCAGTTTTTAAAGTTAATTTTTTTTCCCCAAAAAGGTCAGGTTTGATATATTAGCAAAGACCCTGCAGTTCTGTATCTCAAGTGCTTTAAAGCTAACTTGGAAAAGTAAACTGAGCCCAAGGAGCTTTTATCATGAATGGAGTCTTTCTTCTCTGTAGCCAGAGGCATTCTTGGCAGGACAGTACGTTCAGCTGTCAACACTCAAGCAAGAAAGCAAGTGTGAGCTAAAGAGTTTCTCTCCCTCTCCCTCTCCCTCTCCCTGTCCCTGTCCCTGTCCCTGTCCCTGTCCCTCTCCCCTTTTTTTTCCTTCCTAGCAATTTAATACTACTGCTGAGAGCAAGAGAGAGAAAGAGCAAGAGAGCTGATTTGTATTTCATTGAACCTAATCTCCCAGAGCCTTTCTCCTGTTTAAGCAAAGTAACAGGTCAACTTAAGTTTTAGTGATATGGTAAAATGTCTTACCATATAACATGCTTCGTGAGTCAACAGTTTTTGCGGCCTTTTTACAGAGCTATTTCTTACAAAATTCCTAATTTGTTCAACTTTCCTGGCATTCTATGTTGTCCTTACTCCCTTTCTTATCAATTAAAAGTTGAATGTAGACCAAACTAAAAGCCCTCAAAATTAGAGACCTTATCTTGGAAGAAGCACCTGTTTGAAATATTGCCATTTTTCTCTTTCTAATTTAATTGTACTAATATACTTAATATAAAAGTTTAGCTCTATGTTTTGTATCACCTTGTTATTTTCCAGATTAATATCTTGATTTCAAAAGCAATTACTGTAATATTTATTTCATTTAAAATAAGTTATTGCCCAAGAAAGTTTTCTTTTTTATCCCTAAACACAAATAATATGTTTCTACTAAGATCATCACAGGGGAAGAGTTTCTGCAGTGTGATGGATGACTTACTATGTGGATTCCAAGTGCTCCAGTTCAATAGTTCCTTTCCTGAGCTACTATTTTGCAACAGATGTTTCTAGAAAACTTTTTGTGCTGTCATTACCTCCAGTAAGTTTAAGAAATTTGTTTATTCTATTGCAACTCTAAACACTCATTATCCTCAAGCAAATGATTACACAGTAGTTCTCAACTATCATCTGCTAGCCAGAGAACGTTTGTGACATTCTCTCAGATAAATTCTTAATTTCTTTGTGTTGAGTGTGCTAGACCCCAAGCTTTTCAGGTTTGGACATGAATTGCTTCAGGGTGAGAATACCTTGAAGTCTTGTTTATTCATCTCTTTCCAGGCTGACATGAGTCTACTTCCAAAATTTGTGTGGGGAAAACATAAGAAAAGGATGAAGCTGAGGAAAGGTGAACCTTGTTACCTATCTATTAACCTAGAATAGTCTGAACTGAATGAAACTATGTAAAGAGTGTTGCTTCTCTTGATTAGCACATTCAGGTCAAGCTAGGTTTTTAACAATTGTTATAATAATATAGTGCCTGTCTTTCACTTCCATCAAGATGGTGAATCAGGGACTAGTTTTACCACTTCCTGATTAAAACCAACAAAAATTAGGCAAAATATATGAAATAATGGTGTTCCAGACATCAGCAACAAAGGAAAGTGATTTCTGAGAGACAGAGAAAAATGTGGTGATTTCTATGATTGCCCCAACTCACTGCCTTGAGAGGGTGTTCAGGCTATGGCACAGGGAGGAATAGCCTAGACAAAGCCCAGCAGATTCCTTGAGTTGAAAAGACTGATCTGAGGATCTGGAAGCTGGAGTTTGTAGGACAAAGGCCAGAGATTAAAAAAAAAAAAAAAAAAAAAAAGCTGTATAGAGGAAGAATCCATAGATTACACTAAGAACTATCTGAAATGATTAAAGAAACAGTAACCCAGCTCTCACACAGGGCTGGGAACACTGCTTCTCTCTAGCAGCCAGACTGGAAAACTTCATGAGGCACTGTATAGAATACTCAGAAGGACTTTGCCTCAGTAGTGAGAAATAGTTTTTTATAAACTAAATGCTTCTTTGGATCCAACTACCAAATCTTAAAAACAAGACCCTAATAGATCAAACTATTACCGGGTAACTGACTGTATTCCAACACAAATTCCAAGAATATTTCGCAGAATATAAAAGTCCAACATGGCAAATCAACAATGCCTAGCATTAAATCAAAGATTACAAGTCATGCAAAGAAGAAGTAATACATGACAATAATAATGAAAAACACTAACAATTCAAAATTGAACCAGCACTGACTCAGATGTTAGAAGTGGGGTATGGAAACATTAAAATAATCACTATAACTATATTCCATATTTTCAAAGAGTTAAATGGAGACATGGGATATAAAACAGACCTAAATTGAACTCTTAGTGAGGAAAAACACAATGGCTGAAGTGAAAAATAAACTGGATGGGATCAGTGGCAGGTTCAACTTTACAGAGTAAAAGATTAGTGAATTTAAAGACATAACAATGGAAACTATCCAAATTGAAACTCAGTAAATAATTTTTTCTAAAGGAAAAGAGTATCAGTGTAATGTGGGACAATTTCAAGCAGGCTAATATATGTGTAGTGAGTCCCTGAATAAAAGAAGAGGAGAAACAAACAAACAAAAAACTATTTTAAGAAATAAAGACTGAAAAATTTTCAGTAAACATGAAGAAACTACATCATACACATGGTAATCAAAGGGCTTAAAACCAATGATAAAGAAAAAAGCTTTAAAACCAGACAAAGAAAACAGATACTTTATATACAGAAAAACAAAAATAGGAATGAAAACATACTTCTTATAGGAAAATACCAGGAGAGAAGACAGTTGAGCAATAGCTTTAAGTACTGAAAGAACAAAATCTATCAACCTAGATTTCTATACCCAGCAAAAGTGAATTTTTAAAATCACAGTGAAAGGGACTTTTTCAGACATAAAAGCAGTATTTATCACTAGCAGATAAATATAATACATATTAAAGGAAGCCCTTGAGGCAGAAGGAAAATTATGTTGGGTGGAAACATGGGAATAAAGTGCACCAGGATGGTAACTACCTGATTAAATATATAATATTTTGTATTTTTTAAACATTTAAAAATAATCAACTCTTTAAATAAAATACAAGAATGTATTACAGGGCTTATAATACATGTATAAAAATGTATGACAATAGCACAAAGCTGGGTGTAGGAAAAAAAAGGGGGCTTCCCTGGTGGCGCAGTGGTTGGGAGTCCGCCTGCTGATTCAGGGGACGCGGGTTTGTGCCCCGGTCCAGGAGGATCCTGCATGCCGTGGAGCGGCTGGGCCCATGAGCCATGGCCGCTGAGCCTGTGCATCCGGAGCCTGTGCTCCGCAACGGGAGAGGCCACAGCAGTGAGGCCCACGTACTGCAAAAGAAAAAAAAAAAAAAGGAAGGATACTCTTGAAAGTTCTTACACTCTGTGAAAAGTGGCATAACATCAGTCTAAAATAGACTTTGATGAGTTAAAAATGAATACTACAAAAAAATATAAATATATATTTGCATATAAATAGTTATATATAATTTATATATAATATATACAAATAATAGTACATAAGAATGTAGTGTACTATAATCCTTAAGCAATGACTAAACTATTAATAACAAAGAGCTATACCTGATAAGCCAATAAAGAACATAAAATAGAGACACAAAAATAACTAACACAAAAAAAGGCAGAAAAACAGGAAAAAAGAACAAAGAATAGATGGGAAAAATAGAAAGCAAAAAGTTAAGATGATAGACTTAAGTCAAACCATATAAATAATCACATGAAGTGTGACCCACAGGATCCAACACGTTGCCTGACACAGGGAAGATGCGAAGTGAATGTCAGTGCATGAACAGACTTGTGATGAAATGCTCACCCACACAGAGATGAGGATTTGCTGCTGTGTGCTCTTGCTTTGGGATAATGTTCACTACAAGTCACCTTATATTTTTCAGGAGTTGTGGAGCTGGTACAAGGCCAGGACAGTCATTCTTCTTGACATCACTGACTATCACTTTTCTTGATATCACTGGCCAGTACATTTCAGTGTACAGATGGGCACAAGTGGCATCAGCACCCTGAAATCAATTGCAGAGGCATCCCCTTTGGGTTACTTGTCAATTTTACATCCATGCAGACGTATTTCTTCTGTAGGCAGTTGCTGACAATTTTTCTTTTATTGTTACTTCTGAGTCATGATAGCTCACTATGGCAATGATCCTTAAAGGGATGAGGAGGGCCATATAGCAAAATCTTTGTGATAGGTGTCAGTTATGTATAACTTTGTGTTGGAGGTGCTGGAAATCTCTCTTCATTCACCCTCCCTTAGTCTATTGAGCACCTACATATATTTCGAGCAAACACTTTTGTATGCCAAGAGCACAAAATAAAATAGAATGGTTTTTATTATCAAAGGAGCAAAGAGTGATTATGGTAGTGTAGAAAAAAATGACCAAACACACATACTCAATTCACTCTACTCTTTCTTGGAAACATAAACTAACACCATAAATCACTTATTTCCACAATATGATTTCCCTTAAGATCCCATTTATATTGAGGCATTTTAGGGGAAGGAAATATACTACAAATTGACCCTCTGACACATTTACACTGCAAATATTTATAAAATGATTGGATTTCTCATTCACTGTCTTTCATTCTCTTGAAACTTTACTGGAGTCCAGAAAATTCATCTAAACTTTCTCTCATTTAATGCATGAGTAAATGTTGCTGTTGTTTTTTAAGTACTGCAGTCTCAGTATAGTGGGCAAACTATAGCTAATGAAACCTGGTACCAGAGTAGAAAGCTGTAACCAGCATAACTGGTACCAAGCCCCGGCAACACATTCACTGCTTGCTTGAGATTACACTGATATAGTTTGATTTATCTTTGTCAGACAAACAAACGTATAAATTTGGCAAAACACACAAATGTTTATTTATATTCAAACATATATGGAATTTCATACATACAGCTAATATTTCATTCTCAGTTTTATAAAAAGTGGTTATTATGTATTTAGCAAACATGAGTTCATGTCAATTATGATTTACACATAAATGAAGAATCTCCTAGCAGCCATTCTAGCACAAATGAAGACTTCTGACAGTACATCTAATATGTGGGCACAAGGAGTTGAAGCTGATAATAGGCTAAAAATAGTCAACTTATAATTTTTATATCCATAGATTATCCAAAAGCATTATTGGTATTACTTCCCCACTAAATCTAAACTGGTAAAACTCATACTTTCCAAACGCCTCATAAAGAAAAGGCAAGGTGAAATAATATATTAAAAGTGCTTTATAATTACCATATAAATGTAGTTTTTTATATTTTATTTCATAATATGTGTTTTCTGTATCTCCACATTATTGTCTCATATAAAACATTTTTTATGAAAGCAGCTCTCTTGCTTTCATAGGGTTAGGAAGGTCATCAAAGCTCATCATTGCCTGGCACCCATGTTTGAAGACACAGATCTGGCCAACTCTGAGCCAGCACTTGGCCATTTTTGCACAGATGGGCTTATTTATAACCGGCCAGGTAATGATGCATTCACTGAGCACCAGGTGTTTGTGATGAAAAAAAAAAATGTTTGCAGCCAAAATATATTGACAGAACTGTCCATCTTGAGGTTACTTACATATATATTCTGGTTTGGGAATGGTGTCTCAGTCAGCAGTATAAGCCTAAGAATTGCCAGCTTTCTGAAAAGAATCTAGATTTACATGAGTGGGGTGAGGAAGAAGAGCCCACGGCAGCAACAAAACAGTAGGTGCCTCTGACATAACTCAATGTGCTCTGAATAGACTGATGGACCCAACAAAACAGTAGTTGCCTGACATAACTCAATGTGCTCTTTTATTTTATTTTATTTTACATCTTTATTGGAGTACAACTGCTTTACAATGGTGTGTTAGTCTCTGCTTTATAGCAAAGTGAATCAGTTATACATATACATATGTTCCTGTATCTCCTCCCTCTTGCGTCTCCCTCCCACCCACCAGACTGATGGACCCAACTGATTTGAAAAGTATAACAGAAATAACACCCATCAGTCTTCTACCACAGTGCCTTGAGGTATGCCAACTAGCTGGCTGATACTGAATGGTATATTATAGTGGTAACTTATAGATGGTTAGGTCGAATGGCTTAGATAAATCCTCTAGCAGTTCAGAAAAGTTAGCAACAGAACCCAGATGCCTCCTGTTCTAAGTAGAAGATTGTAGTATATACCCACTGAGTAACATAAAATTAATGTTTCCCTAGGCTTTTACTGCAGTATAGAAATATTCTTCTTGCAGAAGTCACTATAATTAATGAGTGCATAGATCTCTGTATATAGGGAGAAGAACTGCATCTAATTTAATGCACCAACGGAGAGAATGGGATATGTCTATGAAATAGAATACATGTTGGTCACCTAGATCTCAGTTTAGAAGGTATTTCATTGTATGCACTTGGTGTCGTTCATGAACTTAAATTGAAGGCTACTCTTTTATATATACAGAAGTAGACTAGGTTGTAAAGATTTATGGGTCATTTCAGTTGTGAGCTACCTGCTGATCTGAGCACAATATCAGGGGCACATTTTGTGGTTGGGTTGTTTTCAGTGTGCCTTCCTTTTGATGTATGATGATTTAGGTGCTTTCTCCATGTTCATTATAAACAACTTTTTTCCCAGAAAATTTTATAACCTAACCATAAACATCTCCTCTAGGCTAATGCTTGATATATGAAATCCCAAGCAAAAGACATTCTGGATGGCAGTTGTTTTATATACTTATATAATTTGCCCTTCATACATACTATCTGATGCTGAATAGTATTGTTAATTGTGTAAACATAAAAGTACATAAATAGTAATATATATTAGTGTAACTTTCTTAAATTCATAACAAATTGAAAGATTTACTCTCTAAGAATCTGCTATCCTTCATATAATTAACCAAATATTACTTACACCAAGTACATATAAATTTGATTATTAAGAGGAGCTATAAATCAGAAAAAGTAGTTAAGGACAAATAAAATTCAGTAAGTTTGGAGCACTGTTAGAAATTATAATATTTTTGATCAATCAACCACATTTTGGCTTATCAGCCGAAAAGATAATAAATGTGGTCTAAAGTAAAGTACACACCAGTGGCTTGATAAAGTGCATGGGAACCTTTAGTTTGAGTCATATACTAAAGATCAGGTAACAAGATTGGGGTTGGTGTTTCCCATACACTCAGGGAAGTGTTTTACTGAATATCCCAGCTGAGCAGGAGACCTCTAGCTCCGAAGGGAGGGTTAGGAAGTGTTCTTTTGTGTGTATTCTCTAACTAGGCAAGTGTATGCATGATTTCTAACCTGATCATATCACCTGCCTGCTTAAAATCATTCACACTGCCCATTCCCTTCAGGATGAAGCCATCTATCCCCCTGAGGGCGCAACGTCCTTTGTGATCTAACCTCTGGCTCCCCAGCCAGCTTGGTCTTCTGCCGTATTCCCCCTGATTTTCTACCCTTCAACAATCTCCAAAATTCATCCTCTGGTCTAGTGCCCATCAGTTTGTCTTTGCTTTGTTGCTGTTATCAATGTCACTTGCCTTTATTTTGAGTACTTTATTTTCAAAGAGTGCATACCCTTTGTAACTATTTATTTATTTTTTTTTTACATCTTTATTGGAGTATAATTGCTTTACAATGGTGTTAGTTTCTGCTTTACAACAAAGTGAATCAATTATACATATACATATGTTCCCATATCTCCTCCCTCTTGAGACTCCCTCCCTCCCACCCTCCCCATCCCACCCATCCAGGTGATCACAAAGCACCAAGCTGATCTCCCTGTGCCACGCGGCCGCCTCCCATTAGCTATCTATTTTACGTTTGGTAGTGTACATATGTCCATGCCACTCTCTCACTTTATCACAGCTTACCCCTCCCCCTCCCCATATCCTCAAGTCCATTCTCTAGTAGGTCTGTGTCTTTATTCCCATCTTGCCCCTAGGTTCTTCACGACATTTTATTTTTTCTTAGATTCCATATATATGTGTTAGCATATGGTATTTTTCTTTCTCTTTCTAACTTCACTCTGTATGACAGACTCTAGGTCCATCCATCTCACTACAAATAACTCAATTTCGTTTCTTTTTATGGCTGAGTAATATTCCATTGTATATATGTGCCACATCTTCTTTATTCATTCATCCGATGATGGACACTTAGGTTGTTTCCATCTCCTGGCTATTGTAAATAGAGCTGCAATGAACATTTTGGTACATGACTCTTTTTGAATTATGGTTTTCTCAGGATATATGCCCAGTAGTGCGATTGCTGGGTCATATAGTAGTTCTATTTGTAGTTTTTTAAGGAACTTCCATACTGTTTTCCATAGTGGCTGTACCAATTCATATTCCCATCAGCAGTGCAAGAGTGTTCCCTTTTCTCCACACCCTCTCCAGCATTTATTGTTTCTATATTTTTTGATGATGGCCATTCTGACTGGTGTGAGATGATATCTCATTGTAGTTTTGAGTTGCATTTCTCTAATGATTAATGATGTTGAGCATTCTTTCATGTGTTTGTTTTCAGTCTGTATATCTTCTTTGGAGAAATGTCTATTAGGTCTTCTGCCCATTTTTGGATTGGGTTGTTTGTTTTTTTGTTATTGGGCTGCATGAGCTGCTTGTAAATTCTGGAGATTAATCCTTTGTCAGTTGCTTCATTTGCAAATATTTTCTCCCATTCGGAGGGTTGTCTTTTGGTCTTGTTTATGGTTTCCTTTGCTGTGCAAAAGCTTCTTGAAGTTTCATTAGGTCCCATTTGTTTATTTTTGTTTTTATTTCCATTTCTCTAGGAGATGGGTCAAAAAGAATCTTGCTGCGATTTATGTCATAGAGTGTTCTGCCTATGTTTTCCTCTAAGAGTTTGATAGTTTCTGGCCTTACATTTAGGTCTTTATTCCATTTCGAGCTTATTTTTGTGTACGGTGTTAGGGAGTGTGCTAGTCTCATACTTTTACATATACCTGTCCAGTTTTCCCAGCACCACTTATTGAAAAGGCTGTCCTTTCTCCACTGTACATTCCTGCCTCCTTTATCAAAGATAAGGTGACCATATGTGTGTGGGTTTATCTCTGGGCTTTCTATCCTGTTCCATTGATCTATATTTCTGTTTTTGTGCCAATACCATACTGTCTTGATTACTGTAGCTTTGTAGTACAG